>JACXGI010008177.1:0-18206 GCA_016801175.1 Esox masquinongy
TATATGTATATGTGAGTGAAGAATGCATGTATGTGCAAGTGTTTAGTACCAGTATATATGTATGTGCAAGTGAAGTATTCAATTTTGGCCTAGGCGGCTTCTCATACTCTGCTTAATGGTGTCAAGCAAAATACTCAAACTTGGCGTGATGTTAATGCGTGACAAAATGTAATGTTGAGATAATATCATGACAATGTAGGTCCCAATCAGTCCCAATACTGGCTTACAATAAACTAAACAGTACGTACTTTATCAACATCCGCGAAGTACGTACTGCATGCAATATGCGATTTGAGATTCAGCTATAGTCTAGGCCTATGTCAATTAACTATTGGCTTTTGATGACAGTGAAAGTGGTAAGACATGCTTTTCTTAACTTGTTTATAAACATGTCAGTTCATGCTTGGTCACAATGACAAAAAAAGTCTGAACTTATGTTTCCGAACATGGACAGGACAAAAGTAATGCGAGCGAGAAAATACACGGAACCGTCTATTGGGATTCTGTTTCCGCCTGTTGGACATTCTTTGAAACACAGCTAAGTTAAGCTTGACAGTTAGCCTGAGAGGGAGCAGGCTAGTTCAGAGGTATAAGTTACCTTGGTCACTGAGCATGGACTCATATAAGCCACTGTAATGGAACGGAATTCTCACCTAAATTAGCCAGACTTATCGAAATTTGCCTGGACTTTCCTTTATCTGCCTTGGTGACATACCGCCGAGTCTCACGTCCCCACAGGGATAGAAACAAACGTGTGTGAGTGTGGGTCACTCACAATATTAATTCAATTAAAAGGAGCTTTATTGGCATGGAAAACAATTGTTGAAGTGGAAAATAAGAAAGATAAAATAGTAAATGAGGTGGAAGAATATCAGAAATGTTGACATTTAGTGGGTATAGTTAACATTCTGCTCTGCATGCCTTATTTGTTGTCCAAAATTGTGTATTATTACTGGTATTTTAAGCCATTTCCTAATAGTGATGTCCAGTTCTTTGTTCTTTTATATGGTGTAACATTCCCGCTTCTTCCGCTTTCGACCGTCCTTGGCGCTCATACCAGTGATCTTCTGAACCCCGACCAACGATGCCTGTCGTACCTTACAGAGAAAGGAAAACAACTGTCTTTATAAATTTACGGTCTTTATTAGTTTAGCAACCTCGTGACGCGGCATCACAATCTGAATGCCATTGGTCAACCGTCCACAGGGCGGGAGCTTAGAGTCACATCTTCTTTCTGTAATTTCTCAAACTAAACTTAGTTGAATGATCCGGCTGGTCATTTACACAACCGCACTGATTGGCCGAGGGGCGGTGCGTCGTTCGTAGGAAACGGTGTGTGATGTTTACTGTTGCGTTTTTTCACTTTCAAGGTTGGTGCTTGTTTGAGTCGTGTACTTGTATTTATGGTTGGAAAAAATGCCGGGATACGAATACGGAGATTATGAGGTGGGTTTTAAGTGAAGGTAGATACCAATTGCCTTCTTGCATCAAGTTATCTAAGCTATACAACGTTAGATGTTAGCTAGCTCAACGATTTTAACTAACTGGCAGGGCAGCCTCTGCAGAAGCTAGGCTAACTCGTTTTGTTACACATGCACCAGCTAAGTAACTGGCTGTCCAGGTACTGTTTTTATCATTTGCCACTTGCTATATTCAACATATTTATAGTAGGATATCCACTCACTAATCAAATGCTAGCTTCGTGTTTGTTTAGCTAGATAGTTACAGTACTAGCTAGCAAATTTAGCCAAAGATGGTGGATAAATGAAGACGCATCAGGCCGTATACCATTCAAATATTGTCACAGCTCGATTTGATTATCTGGGTGGCTCTCCATAGTCACTAATGCGTTATCAGCGGTAAATTCTGCTTTAAGTAATTTACTGAAAGTTATATGAACCAGAAAAATACTAGCCAGTGGGATATATTGCTTCAGTTTCTATAGACAGAGCCACACCGCGCAGAATTCTGCGATATTTCGCGAGACAGGAAACAGCTGATCTGGGAAGTTGCGCACCAGAAATTATATAAACACTAGTAGCTTGATAAGACGTTGTTTTTCTGTAGTAATGAACATCACGGAAAGGGAACTTAAGATACATTTCACTCCAGGGAATGTGGAGGTGGTTCAGGTAAAAGAATGGACGGCAAAATGTGGGTAGACAAATTTTACAGCAGAGAACAGCTTGCTATGGGCTCGAATTGCTGACATGAGTATTAAAATGAATGAATGAATGAATGATTTGATGTAATCCTGTTGCTAACTATTGTTAGTGCAAGTTGTCTAGCAGCATAGTAGTAGAGTTTAAATACATTATTAAGAAATTAACGAGAAAAAACGTGAAACGTAAATCATGTACCAAATCTAGCAAAGTATACACAACTCCGTATTTAAGGAGCGATTACTATGGGCGGACTGAATTACTGTGTCGGTTGGTAAATACGCGATATCATAGGGTGCTTTTTTATCCGGGGGTACTGAAGTCTGAGAATGGCAACACAGAATAGCAGATAGTTCAGTTTCTGCCTGTTTGATTTAAGTTTAATTACATTTTAGCAATTGAACAGATGGAGTGTTTGGAGCCGAATGCTGTATGTTTATAATTTTTTTCACAGTTGAGACAGGTAGAGACCCTGGCTCTTATTAATTTTCTTATTATTATTATTATTAGAGCAGTACACTGGCAACATGTTTTAGTTTTGCTATGTCAGGTTATAAGTCATGATGTGAAATTCTTCTGGAGAGACTTGGGTAACGTGCCACAGTAATTTCTTACAGTATATTGACTGGAGTCACAACTGATGTGTAACTTCAGTTGTATTTTTACATGTTAAGGAGAACGTGGACATCCCCTACAGGCGAGTGCTGGTGACCGGGGCCACGGGACTTCTGGGACGTGCAGTTTATAAAGAGTTCCAGAACAATGCCTGGCACTCGTTGGGCTGCGGGTACAGCCGGGCTCGGCCCCGGTTCCTTCGATGTGACCTGACCGATGAAGTTGCGGTGCGGGGGGTTATTCAAGATTTCCAGGTGGGTACGGAAGTCTCAGATGTAACCGCTGTCATTTTGTGTTCTGTTTAGACTGCTGACCTTTTGGGGGACTGTGGGAATCATTGTCATCGCTAACTCCATTAAGGGACTAAGTAGCCTGTAATGGAATAAATGGCTCAGATTGAATTGTGCGTACTCGTTGCCTCATCCCTGTGCGGTGAATGTATTCCTCGTGTGGTCCTGGCCCAGCCCCATGTGATTGTGCACTGTGCAGCGGAGAGGAGGCCAGACGTGGTGGAGAGGCACACGGAGGCAGCCTTGAACCTGAACGTCCATGCGTCTGGGACGTTGGCTAAAGAGGCAGGTGGGTCCGCTCCTCTGTTGCGGTCCGTCGCTCTCTCCCGGGTTCTCACGCGGCTGACAAGGCCGTTTTTGATTTAACGCTACGTCCTAACTCCCTGTGCTGTTACAGTTAGCCATTGTTTGAGCTGTAATATTTCTGTGGAATGTGTCACTGAAGAGACTGGCTTGCGGTGTCACAGTACGCTAAACATTGTGACCTCTGTAGCTGGGATCTTCCTCATCTACATCAGCACCGACTACGTGTTCGATGGCCGGAATCCCCCGTACGGAGAGAATGACGCCCCTAACCCGTTGAACGTGTACGGCAAGTCCAAACTAGAGGGGGAGCGGGAGGTCCTACGGCAGAACCCCGGTGCGTCAACAGTCCACGGTGCCATTGCTGTTGTTGTTGTTCGGTTGTTTACCGACACGCTTTGCGCACCCCCCCCCCCGATCTCCCATGTTAACCGCTGACTCCCAATCCCCTGTGCTTGCCTGCAGGTGCGGCCGTGCTGCGAGTCCCCATACTGTACGGGGAGGTGGAGCGGGTGGATGAGAGCGCCGTGACCGTGCTCTGGGACAAGGTTCAGGAGGGCGCTGACGGCGGCAGCGTGGAGCACTGTCAGCAGCGCTTCCCCACCTATGTCAGCGACGTGGCCCGGGTCTGCAGGCGGATGGCGGAGCGGAGGCTCCAGGTGAGAGAACGCCCCTCGGGCGGTGTCTGCTGTCTGATTGGCTAATGCACGTGCCTTGTCTCATGCATGTGCTTCCAGGACCCATCGATACGAGGTATCTTCCATTACTCCGGAAAGGAGCAGATGACCAAATACGAGATGGCGTGTGCGATTGCGGATGCTTTCAACTTGCCCAGCAGTCATTTGATACCGGTATGATAAAATAATAATGCACATTTGTAATGTCCCGTTACTCTCGAGTAAACACCCAAAGGTCTGTACTGATCTGTCCTCTCTCTCTCATGCCGTTTCTCCCACACAAATGCACTTAGCGATAATTCCATGTTAACGTTATCCAGCGAAGCAGTCTTCACCAGAGCTTTGTCCGTTTTAGATGACGGAGCAGCCTGCCGGGGCCGGGGCTCTGAGACCTCATAACGCCCAGCTGGAGTGCTCTCGTCTGGAGCTGCTAGGCCTCAGCGTAGAGCCCGTCCCTTTCAAGACAGCCGTGAGGGACAGCCTCTGGCCCTTCCTGTACGACAAGCGATGGAGGCAGACGGTCTTCCACTGATCGCCGCTTGGGGGACCAAACCCGCCATGGATCATCAAACGCAACATTTTACTTCAAGCTTTATAGATGACAGCGAATTTTTGTGTTAGGAAGTTACTGATTCCGAGCATTTGGGCTATTTCCTGCTACTTCTAAATTGCAGATTGCTTGCATATCTAAGGCTTGCTTTTATGAACCGTTTGTGTAAAGTTAAACATTCCTGCTGAATCAAATTGCTTAACGATGTATGTGAAGCCACTGTAGACAACAGAAATGTCTAACGTTCTTAAAGCATTGTTGAATATAAGATGTTACTCAATGTTTCTTCCTTTTTTTTTTCTGCAGATAACTTCAGTTTTAGCCAATCGGTTAATTAAAAGCAAATTAATTAAAGTGAAAGCATGCATACTGCGTCATAGCAACCCGCCCATGCTGGGTTTAATTGTTGAATGATTCCTTAGGCGTGTTACACCTCATTATAGACAGAAGTGGTAACTGATGGAGTTTTGGTAGACTGGATTTGAACCCATGCTGTAGCAGTATATGATTACCAGAGAGGTAGTGGCTTAGACCACTGGACATCCACAGGCCATCCGCAGGCCATCCGCAGGCCATCCGGAGGCCGTCCACTGGACGTCCACTGGACGTCCACAGGCCGTCCACAGGCCGTCCACAGGCCGTCCACAGGCCACTGGGTTTTTTATTTGAATGAGAATGTCTGTATCATGCCCTGTGTTTGTAGTAGCTCTAAGTAATCTGTGACTCACATTTTGCTGTTAGGCAATGACTACTTTGATTATGGTTTTATGATAAAGACACTGGAATAAAAATGTCTTGTTGTCAAGAGTATTTGTTGTTATATGCACTATTGTGATCAGATCGGAAACAGTGTTGATCAAAACAAGAACAAGAATGGTGTTTGGATTAAGCACTTGTATTGTCGTACAATATTTCATATTTACCTGCCACAAGTTTTTTCACAATCGCTAACACACTAAAATGAGTTCTATGAACAATATAAACCAAAATATTTTGCAATGTCCAGCAAGGAAGACCAGTAACCCCAATCTATAGGCACTATTTGACTGTTACCACTATTTAAACTTGTTTCATTTTTGGAAAACCCTACAAGCAACTCTCTTTGTAAAGTAAAATTATGACCATGTTGTCATGGAGAAAGCACTGCGATTCAAAACACCAAATTAAAATCAACGCAATTCCAACCCTCAACACAGTTGTCGAGGTGTAAAAACACAAGTATATTTGGCAACAGGTACAGGAAAATTAACAAATAAGGGGAGGTGGATGCAGAAGAGAAGAATAATGATCTCTAATGCCGTTTATGACACTACTTGACCATGTTCTTGTACATCGTATGACAGAGGGAAGCTGATTCCAGACTTTCAGAAATTGAATCTGACTACTATGCTGACCACCCTGTTTTCTGTACTCTGAATCTGTATGCATTAACACAAACAAGACAGTACAAGAAAATTACATGAACCTAAGTCTTGTATGAATATTCTATAAAATGTATCTAAATGTAAATGGTAGCCATATGCTTGTTCTTTGTTTTTTAGAATATAGAGACATCAGCTGATGGTGGTAGACCATGCATGATTCATGAGCCCCCAGAACTAGCCATTGTGGACATGGCTGTCAAAAACAATTATACAGTACATTAGCCTACACGTTCAGAGAAATCCAGACAAGAATAATTCAAGACAGTTATGCTTTTTTTTAGATTTACAGTACTCCCAGCTTGTCTCAATAAAACACGACCAGAGCGGACTGCAGACAATGATCAGTTAGGAGTAATTACATTTTCAACATTTTGGGCCAGAGCTGGGCAGACCTAGTCATTGCCCAGTATTACAGCTGAATCAATGCGGCACGGCGAATCTTGTTAGTCGCATACAAACAGTGCCGGGGGACCGGGAGAGGGCAGCACAAATTGACTCAGCGTTGTCTGAGTAGGGCGGCTGGTTGTCGGATAGGGTTGCCCTTTCTTGTTTCGCTCTAGTAACTCCTGGTTGGTCTGGCACCTGCAGGTCAATCGTGGTGGTTGTAATATGTTTACCTCAGGTAAATGAGCAGGCAAGAACGACCTGGTTGCGCAAGCAGCGTGATAAGAAAGCAGAACAGCTGAAATTTGAATCGGAAGTACCTTGAGAGTTTATTTTTATTTCATTAGTATCTAGTCATAATTCCAAATTGGGAGCAGAGAAAAAATTGTCAAATAATTTACGATAATTTACGTTATCACTTGGCCTTCCTCTTCTAAACGGCCTTGAAAGTAGCATGTAAACTCCAAAAAAAGGGTAAAATCATGAAATCAGCGATTTTAAAGTTGGAAGGTCTGAGCTTTAGATTGACGTCCGAGTTTCCATCTTATAATTCCAATTTGGATTACATTCAGAAGAAAGACGAAGTTTATTTGGTTTGGGGAGTTCCCATTAGTCTTGAAGGCATTGAACGCGAATGTTGGAGATTTCCGGGTTCCCAGTTTCAAAAGTTTTGAACGTGGCATTAGACAATTCCGACCAACTACTCAGCTGTTTTTACGACATCAACTTGGCCATCTGCAAGTCTTCCAATGCTGCCTTCGGAAAACGATCGAGAGCGCCTGCAAGCAACACTTGATGGATTAGCCGCATATACATTCAACGAAAATCAATAAAAAACGCGTGTGTTGTCGCGAATCTGAACTAAAAAGAAGAATTCAGATAGGTCTACTCAACCTGAGGTAATAGAAAAAAATTATTCAACAATAACGCATAGATCTACTTAACTTGGGCAAAGTTGGAAAAGTTACTTTTAAAAAAAATATTCTGCGTTAATTTTCGATTCCTGAAATGTGTCAGTATGAATTAAAGTTAGAATATAAGGTTTATTTTATATGCAGCTGCCTGTACTATATTGAAAACAACCCTGTGGACTATTAGTCTAATATAGATGGGAATGCTGAATTTGCTCCTAGCAATATGACCCACATACATCTCCAAATTAACGATGCGTGGAGGTGGAAAGTATTGCTCATAATTTTACTCCGAGCCTGGCCTATTCATTGATGATTATTACACTGTTAAGAAATAGTTGTGCCTCCTGACTGGAATGTCAACTCTCAGACGGAGTCAGTCTTAATAGTCAGGACTCAGGACTGACCTCACCCCCCCCCCCCTTCTGCAGCATCGCCACAAAGCTCTCATTCACTGGATTGGACTGTTTTCACTCAAACGTCTACAGGAAACGCACACGGCTCCAATTACCCGACATGGGAATCTGACAGTCAGGTGTCATGGCTTTCTCATTATGTCTGACATTTGAGCTGAATGTTCTAGTTGTCACACAACAGTCTGTCACATTTGTGCTTTTTCTGACCGCTTTGACATTTCCTACATTCTTAGGGGATTCGTCTCGCCGCTCCAAAGATGAATTTTGACCAGCCCCCTCCCTACGGGGGACCCGTCCCCTCTGCCCCAGGATACCCTGCCCCTACAGCACCTGGGTACCCTGTTGCAACGGCCCCCGGGTACCCTACCCAGGCTGCCCCGGGATACCAACCCCAAGGGTTACAAAATCAGGGGTACCCAGTCCAGGGGTATTCTGCGCCTGCGTACCCCGCCACAGATCCGGCATACCCCAGCTTCCCCCCCGGTGCATACCAGGGCCAGCCCGGCTACCAGGGCTACCAGATGCCCCCTCAGCCGCAGTTTGGATGGCAGGACCCCCAGCCTGGTGCGCAGATGTACGGCGAAGCCCCAAAGAACACAGGTGAGACTGTGGAAATTGTGAGTCAGCCGTGGAAATGAACTCGTAGAAGAGCCCATTTAGACACTTCTGTTTGGCTGCGCTCCTACAAACAGAGAGGTTAGGAGGAAAGATCGGTGATGGTGGGGGTGGTTGGCCAGGGGTAGTGTATGGTTACATTATGGTTGAATGTAAGGCTACATTTCATAATAGGCCAACATAATAGGCCCTTACCTCACCCCTACACAGACCCTGTCCTGTGTTAGTCATCATTTTATTCTACTGTTTGTATGTAGTCCCCTGAGGCTGGGCTTTGGCTTCAACAGACTCTCCACCGAAACCAGCGTGTAGGAGCCTGTACTGTGGCAACTGAAACCTCTGTTGGACATATCTGCCTAATTAAACAATTTAGCGTTTCTAAAGGAAGGATAACGTTTGTTTACAGTTAGTATCGATGACAAGCCCTGAGCTGGAGCTGGAGTTGCCGAGCTATGGTCAATTACCGATTTGTCTAAATGCTCTGTTGTAACGGCGCCGTGACTGCGCCTCTGTGAGATAGAGCGGGGACCGGGACATGGCGCTCAACCACTTCTCGTCTTTGTCTTCCTCTCCACCAGTTTACGTTGTGGACGGCAGGGGTCGAGACGGTGGGGGTGGCAGTGGAGGGGAAAACGCCTGCCTCACCGCCTGTTGGACGGCCCTGTGCTGTTGCTGTCTGTGGGACATGATGACATAGTCCCAGAGCCTAACGGGACAACACCCCATGGTGACCGCGGTATATGACCCTCTGGACATTTTAACCGAAAATTTGTGTTACTGTCTCTGTCCTATCTGCTCTAACTTCGTTATTGCATAATACTTGTTAATTATTATATTTGTTGCTAGCTAAAGCCAGAGAAACTAAAAGTACTAAAGCTAACTTTTGATTTTGAAAGTCTTGTCTTCACTAAAGAAGCATTTATTTAAAAGTTGTCAATGATCAGTTCAATTATGAGTAAAGGTTATATTTAATTCTGTTTGTTTTTCATATTTGTTGTGTTGGAGACTTACGTTTTTTGTTTAATCATTAATAAAGAGGGAATGTTCTGGGCTTTTCATGGTGAAGAAAATTATATGAGGTCAACTTAGAAACCTTTCTCCTAAAAATAAGTTAAATCATTCAGACAACAAACTTTAGTTACAGTTAGAATCAGTTATAGCTGGCTCATGGCTAAACCAGTTAGATATGTACCAAACACATGTAAATATGAGCTTTTAGCTGTGCGTTAGGTGCCTATGTTCGGACAACTTATTTTGGGGAGTGCTCCTCACCCCTCTGGCTTAACTCACATGGGTCGAGTGTGAGGCCAGGGAGGTGTGTGTTTCTATTTCTGAAAGGTTGTTCTGTTAGCTGAGATTGAAGCCCTATTTATAACTACTGCTTTGATGTGCCTCATATTTTACCTTGTCCACATTGTGATTGTATCCACATTTATGTAGACAATTAAATTAAAATTTATTGCAATCAGATTGTTCTGACCGCCTCTGGATGTGGATGAGTGTATCTTAAGTGGTAACAAGGATTCTAGATTATCAAACATTTTAAATTATTCCTAAAAGGTTTGGAAACATTAACTTAGGCCATTTATATTTGTCTTAAATCTTAGCTTAACACTGAAATATATTTTTTTGGCACAATTAGAATCTGTAACTCTGTGCAGAGCTGTGGTCTAGTGGTAAAAGTTCTGGCTTCAGGATCATACACGGCTCCCAGTTGGAGATCAGAGTCCAATACTGTCCTTGCCCTCAGCTGTATTCTGTTCATTAACACTGTCAGTAGAAGCCTTGTAAAAACACAATATGATTAAAGAGTGACTTTAATTTTCTGGTCCCTTATTCCAGTTTGTCCACAGTGCCAGCAGGAGGAAGGACATTTCTTTTTTACATTTTAAGCATTTTATTTTAAATAATAATAATTAGGGTTCCAAGCAGCAGGAAACCCATTGTTTTTGTGCTGGTTTTTATTATTATTATTCTCCATTTTAAACACAACAATTGTTCTGTTTGGTGAAAACTCACCAAAATGTGTACACGTAGGTATGGTGGCTATTTGAAATAAATAACCTGATGAGATGGATCCGCTGCATGGTTGCCTGACAACAGCCTATTGAAATGCTTGAACACAGCCACACCATCCCATATCACCCAGAATGTTGAAACTTCTCATGAAGGTCCCATTCCTCATGAGGAACAGTTGTCTGCCATCTTGGATTTCCCGCCATTTTGAATTATATGAAAAAATATCCTTTTGCCATGCAAAGCCGCATGTCCAACACCTGTCCTGAACATGTCATGACGCGTGCCACCTCAAGTGGCCTGTTGGTGGCGCTATAACAATGTTTTGTTAATCTATTTTCATTCACCTTGGATGTTTCAAAGGTATAACACACTTACTGACACAAACAGAAATTGTTTGATCAGCGATGCTTTTCTACTTAAAGGGAAAAATACATGGAGAATTCATACAAGACATTAACATGTTTTCTTCAAGTGCATTAAAAGGGAATCCTGTAGAAATGATGCATTGTGGATCAGTTGCACTGTATGTGTGTGACGTGCCATTATTTTGGTTTTCCAGCTTTCCTGTTTCACTGCTTGCTGCGACATAGGCTGGAACCTGCGAATCGCTGCTTGCAGCTATATTTAATATTTTCAGTTTCATGAAGGCCATTTCGCACTTACAACGTTCACACTGCAACAAGCCCCAGCTGGTTTGAAAGTGCGTGATCAACATGTCCACTAAATCACGACTGGTGACGAGTGCTATGCAGCACGGCAACTCTAGTCTGACACCACGCCCACTGGCTGTAGCTAGTGAAGAAAACGCTACATGGGAGGCTTCCTGGCATTGTTGGTTTGCTGCGATTAGGAATCAAACTCCCTGCTGCAGCGAAGTACTGCTTAAGCAATCAGGAGACGGTGTTAAACATCGCAAACCATGTTTAACGTCCTTCTTCATCTCCAACCGACCTTCCGTAAAGGCCTTTTCTAGCTGACTCGTGTAACTGGTCGTCCATCCAACCAACCAGTTTGTGCTCAGCTACCTCAAGAGCAGCGCCACAATCAGCCCCTTTCATCCAAAACTAGTCTACACATTTGGGCCGAATTGCAACGTGGACAAGATCAGGAAACAGGGCTTTTGACAGGCAGCAGCGATGCTGATCTACATAATGTGGAAAAAGCGGCAGAGGACAGGTGTCAGTTCTCTAGAACAGTCAGGGCGGCTGTACAGCGGCAGGTTATTCTACTGAAGCATGATAATTATTACAGCTGCATGTCAGGAGTCACATGGTTCCCAACCTCACACTCTAGTTCCTCTGATACAACCACAGGGTCAAGGGGTGACAATGCTCCAGGCAGGTGCTAATTAAAACAGTAAAAATAACCTTGGAGTAATGAGAACCCTACTGCAGCTGACAGCAGTGGGTAGCCTCCAATGATCTCTATTTGAATAATAAAACATCTTTATTTAAATGTCCATTTACCTCAGCTGTACCAAGGAAGGAAATGTAACCTGTCACCTTGTCGAAAGATGGGAAAGAAAAGCCCATGCCACACGAAAAAAAAAAAAAAGTTTATTCTGATCAACTTCCCACATAATCCTGGTCCTAGTGTAAAGAATGTTTCATGATTCCTATTCATGTACATATGAACATACATACTGTGATTCCTCACAGTGAAAATAGATTTTTACAGATAGGCTACTGGTGGTTACAGAGGGAAAAAAGGAATTCAAAGCTCTAGTATTAAAAGGGGATGTTTGAGTTTTGGCAATCAACTATAAGATCAGTAAGAAAACATCCCTTTCACGTTTTTTCACAGAACAACAGTAAAGCCACTCCTTTTGACAAATGTACAAATTAGACAACTTTCATGAAGTGGATTGTTCCCGGTTGAATTGAATGTACAGTTTTTACTTGGTACTGTCTAGGGAAACAGGCTTCACAGCTGTAAAGACTTGATATAACCGATGTCAAAACACGACATACATCATATTTCATCTGTGATGTATTCTTGGGCTGCAAATTTTAATACATTAAAAAATGACAATACTTTCATATTTTACAAAAAGAAAAACAAAAGTCGTATGCATGTCATCCTCAATACAAATCCGTTGTGATTGTCGTATAGTGCAAAACGAAAAGAGCAAGAAAAAAACAGATTAAAATAAATAGCCTGAAATCCTTGAATCCATTTGCATTTTTCTTGAAATTTCACTATGGTGAAAGGGAGTTTCCAGACTTATCTCGGATAAGTCTAAAGGAGTGTCCAAGTTAATGTCTACTGCACAGGAACATACAAATCTACACACGTCACATTCTCAATCTTTGTTAAATGATACCATATTTTACTATGTACTTGAATGAAGAACAACTCAGGGTCAGCGTTGCTCATGATCATGACCGTGTTGGCAAGTGATGGCTCTAAGCTGTCCAGATACTGGCTTGATTCAGTTTGAGTAGTTTAGCCATTAGAAACCGAAGCCTTGACTGGGTGGTCATTGTCTGTGCCCGGGGCAGGTAGGTGACATCTGATAACTTGTCTGAACGGCAGATAACCTTGTTCTCACTGGCATCAATACCAATCCCTCCCTCCCAAAAAAAAAATGTGAAAAAATATTCACCATTTATCCAAATGTCCATTTACCTCATACAAAAAAAGTCGGTACAGTTCACATCATCAGTAGTTAGGAGTGCTTTTCTAAATCATCAAACAAACACAGGCGCTGGTTTTTGCTGTCGGCAAAGCATCCGTCTGTGGAGAGACCGTGTCCTCTGAAACGTCATCAGGTAAACCCCACGTCTACTCTCCCCAGGAGATGAAGTGTCAGAGGGGCTTTGTTGTGTCGTTACCTCCTTCCCATCTCGCTCTGTCTGAGGAACTGGATGTTGTTGCTGCTGTCCGCCAGTTCCGGGTACTGCTCCACCGGCAGCACGTAGTAGCCGTCGTAGCCTGGCACCTTCCCTGTCGCCAGGAGCTGCTGCCTCTCCCCCTCTGCCCACTGGCTCCCCCCCTCTCTGCTCTCCCTCAGACGCTGCTGTTCCCTCGTCCAGGCACCCGACAGGGCTCTCTGGTGTGCCTGCTCCAGGAGGCGACTCCGCTCCTTCTCTAGCGTGTCTGCTGTCAGGCCGTAGCGCACGCTCAGGGACAGAGCCACCGTGTGGATCTCAATGGTGAGGCCCCAGCGGGACCGTCCGCTGACCGTCACGTTGACGCCGCTCTCCAGGGCTTTCCTCCCGCTGCTCAGGCCCAGAGACAGCAGGTCACTGTCACCAAGGCCCAGCTTCACAAAGAAGTGGCAGTCCCTGCCGTCTATGGTGTAGTGGGTTCCCTCCAGGTACACGGCGTTGTTCAAGACCTGGGCCACCTTGCGGCTGTCCTCGCTGGCCAGGCCCGACACGCCGGTCACCACACGGCCCTCCTTGATGGCCAGCATCATCCCCCGGCCAACAATGGGCACCCTGGTGCCAAACCAGTAGCCAGGTTTTTCCCGTTTGGCCCACTGCCCCTTGTTGAGCTGCTTCCCTTCCAGAGCCATAAAGGCCTGGTTGTGGCGCTCTGCTGCCTGCTGCACGCCGGTTATCAGCTGGAAGAAGAGCCAAGGATCAGCTGGACACGTGACTATTTGTTTGGATTAACATGAATGACGTTGTAATTGGCCTGTGCGGTCTCAGTTAATCAGTGTGTGCTTCCTAAACAACTCACCTGAGCAGTCTCACAGTCCTGGCTCGCCAGTAGTTCATAAGGCGGCTCTACAAAATACATGGTCTGCCTGGGGAAGCCGGGTATGATGTTACTGAGCTGGAATCCAAACATCACCAACCAGCTCTTCACATCTGCAAATGAATTAAAACAAGGCAGGTTGTCGCTACATAATACTTTCACCTGCTGGATCTTTTTCCATTTGTATATTCATGCATTTCTATACGTGCCACTCGAGATTGATGGATCTTTTTTTTCAAAACAGGTCATAAGAAAAGTGACCACAGTCCAGCTCACCTGTCACATAGCTCTTGATGTCTATCATGTCGCTAAGGGGGTTGTTGTTCTTGAACATGTACAAATTGAACGGGGCTGGTTCCCTGCCAACCTTCGGCAGGAGTTTATGGTCCGGTGCGGTCCACCTGCCAGCCAGCACATCGTAGTCCCTCTGGGCAAAGTGGACCAGCTTGGTTAGGGGGTCGTAAAGCCCGCCGTGGAAGCCCACCACCATGTTGAAGTCGGGGTTGGAGTCGTGGTACACCTCCCCGTAGGCCGTGTACTGGAGCTGCTTGACCATCTGTCCGTTGCTGCTGAAGACGGCGAGCGGCGTTCCCGTGTTGTCCGAGGCGATGTAGAACTCCTCTCCGCCACTCACCTCCATGGCAAACAGATGGCCCTGCAGGTCGTAGTCGAAGGAGGTGATCTCTCCCGCTGAGTGGTTGTACATGTGGCTAATCCTGCCTGGGTAGTTGAGGTCGGCGTAGAAGAACTGCAGGTGCTGCCCGTCGTTGGTCTTCCGGGCGACGCGGCGCCCCAGACCGTCGTAGCGGTAGCGGACGCTCCAACCCCCGGGCAGACGGCTGTAGGCCAGCTCCAGCTGTCCGTTGGAGTTGTACTCGAACACGTCGCTGCCGCGCTGGCTCAGGACCCCGTCCTCGTCCACGCGGTACTGCATGTCCCCGAGGCGGGTGATGCGGTCCCGCAGGTCGTAGCGCAGCGGTAGCAGACGGGCGCTGTTCCCCGGGTTCAGGAGGTGCAGGTTGCCGTTCAGGTCGTAGCTGTAGCGCCACGCGGACCAGTCGTTGACCTTGACCCCGATGAGCTGGCCGTCGCCGTCGTACTCGTAGCGGTACTGCGTGGTGTTGGCGTACGGCCCGATCTTCAGCTCCCTCTTGATGACCCGGCCCATGCTGTCATACTGCACCGTCATCCAGTACATCAGGGACCGGAAGATCTCGTACTGGACCTCTTTGATGCGGCCGTGGGCATCGAAGTGCTTGCTGAGGGTCATCACGGCCGTGGTGATGATCTGGTTGATATCGTAGTAGATGATGCCGAACTTGCCAAAGTGCTCCACCTTGCCGGAGATCTCGTCATAGCGGTAGAGTTCAATAGGCAGAGGAGTCTCACCGATCACAGGCTTGACGCTGGCCACGCGGAAGCTGTTGTCGTGGTAGGTGTAGTCAAAGCGGGCGTTGACCATGCCCTCCTCTGAGAAACGGTACATCTGTTTGTCCACCAGGGGGCCCACCTTACGGTAGCGGATGGTACAGGAGAATCCCCCACTCTGCAGGTTGACCATCTTCAAGACTCCGGCTGTCTCATCGTAGCCAAACGTCACGGCCGTGCTGTCGTACAGAACCTCCGACAGCTTGGCCAACTTGCCATACTTGTAGACGACCCGCCGGCCCGTGCCCAGGTAGAAGATGGCGCGCGGTCGTCCGTCCTCGCCGAAGTCGTGGATGATGGTGGCGTTGCTCTCGGGGGGGTTGTAGATGTTTCGGATGTAGCCGACGGACACGTGGGTGGACATGGTGTGACGGGCCATGCTGGGCATGGTGATGGAGGTGACGCGGCCCGAGGTGTCAAACTCAAACACATACTGCCGCTGACTCTGCTGGAGGAGAAGCACCATGGACTGGCAACAGGGACAGAGAGTTGTGTTATGTCCAGCTGCACCACCACGACAACCGAGACCATGAAACAAGACTCACGGACAGGCAAAAGCACATACACACTTGTAATGCGTTGATAGTGAGGGACCTTTGGGGAGTAACATTTGATTTGCATTTTTTGAGAATTGAAAATCTAATTTTTCCAAACCTAACCCTGGACTGGACAGAAGGTCCTTGGTTTACTACACTTCAGAGAAATTATCGTTCTCAGTCACACCATGTCCACCCACTGCACTACAAGAACGCACGCGCACACGCACACGCACACGCACACGCACACGCACACGCACACACACACACACACACACACACCCAGTAGCACAGCGGACTGCCTGACCTTGTCCAGGTAGCTGAAGCTCCACACCTTCCCGTCCACAAAGGTGCGCGAGAGGATGCGTCCGAAGCTGTCGAATTCGCTCCTCTGACTCATGCTGCCTCGCTGCAGGCCGACCAGGCGCCCGCTGGGCGCGTAGGACACGTTGACCACGGCCAGACTGCTGCTGGGCAGCCACGTGGCCGGGCGGCCCTGCTGGTCATACATGATCCTCAGGGTGAACTTCCGGTGGTCGTCGTAGATCTTCTCGGTGCGGGTGTTGCGGTCAAAGTCAATGGAGAGTAGGTTCCTGCCGTGGGCCTGCAGAGTGGGAGGGGAAACGCCTTGGTCAGGTGACTAACAGGTGAGATTTGACAGCGACGTCCTAGTGACTCACACTCCAATGAAACTCCTGGGGTGTTCTGTGTCTATGGGTGTAAAACTCTACATAGGTGTTCCACTATAGGTATAAAACTATCGATATAGTATGTAAAATAGTGTACATCAAAACAAATCTTAGCAAATGTGTAGCATTTACTAAAACCAAAAGAATGCCTCTACAGATGGTGTACTGTAGCTTTATATTTCCATCAGAGTGATGCAGACAGGGACTTCCGTCAGACAGAAAGCTGAATTGATTAAAAACCCCAAGGAACAGTTTGACATGCGAGACTGAGCACTTTAAGTGCCTTGTGAACCAGATTACCCTCAGCTTCCTGCCATACACGGTCACTTTGCTCTTGATCACTTCCTTCCTCATCCTCCACTCAATGGAGTTCAGCCCGCTGTCAGTGGGCAGAGTGATGTTGCGTCGACCAATGGTGGGGCTGATTGAGCCGGCCAGGAGGTGGGGTTCCGTGTGGAAGCTCAGGCCCATGCCGTTGGCGTACGACACCCGCAGAGAGCCGTTGTAACAGAACTGGTAGTTGTTCCGCACTTGGTCTGCAGGGGGAGCAGTGGACACACACAAAGAGGCTTGACGAGAAGGCCCGTTTTAATATAGAGAAGACATTGCATTTGATCTGATTGAAATCTCTGCATTAGGGAAAATGCAGTCGCTAGGGCTGGATCTGTGTACTTTCCTTCTAGACAATAACAAGTATCCTCTCTCTGTATAGCGTGACCAAAGATAAGAGGGATTTTAGTCTCTCTGTAAAATTCAGAACATGACCCTTTTATTCCATTTACATGCAGTAATGAGATAATTTACTGCATTAAAGAAGAATTGTACCTGGAAGCTTAACGGCGAGAAAGTTACCGAAGACATCTAACAAGACGAGAGTAGTCAAAACCAGCATCTAACAGCTTTGAAACTCAATTTATCTCCCTGAAACAGGAGAAGCAAACTTTCGAGCCTTTAAAGCCAGATTTACTTTGTAGGGGCCATTTCAGTCAGAACTCTCACATTATATTGAAATAAAGTGTGCAGTTTAAGGTTTCCAAGTCGCTTTCCTCCCCATTTATGAGCCCCCCAGGGCAGACTTTCATATAAATCTCTTCAATTCTAATTCTCCAGGCTCTAGTAGTTTCCAGACATACAGATGAGATTGCATTTCTTTCCTGTCACATACCCGGTGGGTCAGTGGGGAAATCCATTCTCTCTCCGGTTCCTTCCCCCTCCCTGCTAAACGACTGAAATAAGCTTTGGGATCAGGGGGGTTTGCTGCCACCTTTTATGGCACCCACAGACACAAATGAAGACTCACTGTGACCTCCTAGGTAATGAATTTCTCCTCAACAGCATTCGTCACAGGACTGTAAAAATTGTCAGGGAACGGGTGATGTCAGGGTTGGGGGGGGGGCTGTGTTGAGTGGGGAAGTGGGGGTTATGTTACGGTATCTTAAAGATGAGAATCTTCCTCGGAGGCGATGTGTTTGTTACCTTGCA
>JACXGI010008178.1:0-34407 GCA_016801175.1 Esox masquinongy
CCCTCGGGTCTCTCTGACCCACCGTTAGCCCGCACCGTGCCCTAGCCCTCGGGTCTCTCTGACCCACCGTTAGCCCGCACCGTGCCCTTGCCCTCGGGTCTTTCTGACATGATGGATCTGTGGGTGTACACAAGAAGGGACGATCTGACCCGCAGGACACTGGGGGGTGTGCAGAATTCTAAGGCGACACAAGGGTTAAATGTATCCATGTATTCATCCCTATTCTCACTCAGTCTCTGTGTGATATTCGGCTCCGACTTGAGCTCATGCAGAAAGTACTTGGCTGCCACGTGAACATCAGTCAGCGGTGCATGAAACCCTGATGCATTCAAAGCCTTGACCAACACATTTCAGTCGCGGTGTTAAAACTGTCCCCACAATGTCGTCATAATGGGTCTCAAAAATATAATCAGGCGGATCGAGACAAGAATGTCTTCTCTGGCTCGGGTGGTCCACTTCACATCCGATGCATGCTTTGTGGAGAATGACCACAACAACGTGTTCCAGGATCATACCCAATGTTGCTTTGATGATCTTTCAAACTTGTAAGGCATTTGTCCATTTTGTGATAACTCTTGTCAGCATTTGAAAGGTATGACAGATTAAGAGGTCCTAGCCAATGGTAGTTTCTTGGTGGGTATACCGGTGGAATTGAGCTGGCGGGGTCCAGGGATCTGTAGAAGGCTTCAGCGTCGTCATCCAAGGCATCACACAGCCAGTCCTTAGCCTTGGGTTCTTCAAACTCTGGTTGGTTGTATTCTTGAGATGTTTCGTAAAGTCTGCAGACTGCTTGATAGTCACAGGCAGTCTGTCTGATTTTATGCTGTGCTGAGGACTGTGAGGTTAAGACTGGGTTGTACGTCAGTCGAACAGTCCGCAGTCCCAGTCACACTCTAACCTGCTGACATTTTCCGGAAATAGCTCCAATCTAACAGAGTCATACTGCTTCATTCCTTCAACGACGTTAAACAACACATCTACCGTATTATGTGTGCCCTGTTTTGGGCCCAAATAAAACACTTTTCGAAAGGTGGTCCATAAACTGGCATTAAAGACCATTTGATCAGTCACACCAGCCTTAAACTCTTGGCCTTCGGGTAATTCATAAAATGCAACCTCCGCTATATCAGGTTTGAAAATATATCCACCCCTTGTCCAACTTCCACTCCTGTGCCAACATATCCTAGTGTAGTTGATGAATTTGGGTTAAACTTTGCATCGATTTCTTCGGAGCTGGCATGTTGATCGCGTCTTTGCTGTCCATCTCTTGCCAACTCGCTGAGCTGCGGTTAAGCTGGTAGCTTCCAACGTTGTTTCCCCCAAAATGTTGATCGCTGCACAATCCGCCATGGTTTGTGATGTGTAGGTAAGTTTACTCAGGCAAGACTGAATGACCATCACCGGGGTCTGCTTGGTTTAAATACACAGACCCCGCCAATCATCCCATAAAACATGAAAGGGTAACATCCACCGGTTCTAGGACATCTGTTGTAGCACTTATCGGAACATGAAATGCCGGGGAATTTAGCATTGCTGAACCCTGTTTTGTTAAACACCAAACATCTTGCCGCTGATGTAGCGCCTATTTATTGCCTGGGAATTTAACATTCCGGAACCCTAAGACCCATTTGTTAAACATCAAACATAGCGCACCTGTTATAACACTTGTCCTGGGGTGTTTATCAATCGTTGTGAAACATCAAACATGAACACATCAATGCAATCATAAATTACAAAGTCACCGGACGTGCATACGTCATTCCGGAAGTCCTTCCCTAACACACGTCATACAGGAAGTCCATATGTCACACCGGAAGTCCCCACCCAGCAAACTGGATGTCCCGCCCACCTGTCAAATCAATCTGGAAGCCCCACCCCCCAGGGTCATAAATCACCAATCTGACACAATATACCCTAGATAAACTACTATTGTCAAAGGTATGTTTACTTATGTGTCTTAACATCAAGGATTGTGCAAGCTATTTATCTTAGAATTGTTTAATTTTGATGATCAAAGAATATTACTTTGGCAACAATGAAACCACTACCTTTCCAGATTTTAATTTATTTGGAAAACACCCTCCCTATTCTTACTGTAAAAATATGTTGACTTTGGTAGGGCATATAGCCTACGTGCCCATGTGGTGTTGTTAAATTTACAACCGAGATTTTGTTTTAATTTAACTGTCTACAATTTAAAGGTGCAATTGATAAGTTTAGCCCTCAGTTAGAAGTGGAGCAGTAGAAACCAATGAAAACAGAGAAATTACTTATGTACTGATAATGGATTATCTACTAAGGCTTAAACACATAACACCCTCTCTACCAAAGGCACATTTTTAATAGCTAAATCATTGGTTATAATGTTCATGTCACCAGAATGATTTAAGGTGAATTAATGTTAGTTTAGACTGAGACTATTCTAGCACTTATTTTTGATGAAATAATCATGGCAACATTACATTCCACTAAACATTTGCTTATATTAGCAAGTCATTGTACAAATGAAAACAGAATTAGCTTAGTTACATGAGCATAGATTAGCTACTAAGGCATGAAAGCATGACTCCATCTCTAAATGGTCAAATTATTATTAGCTAAACCGTATGTTATATTGTTCATGTCACCAGAATGATTTTTGAAGGACTAACGTTAGATTAAACTGAGGTTAGTTAAATATGTTTCTGTTAGCTAACGTTACTAGCTAGCTAACGTCGATAGCGTTTTTTTTGACTCTGCTAGGTAGTTTTTTTTAATGAAATAATCATGGCAAATTTGCATTCCACTAAATATTTGCCTATAGTAGCAAGTCATTGTACAAATAAAAATGGTGGATTAATTAGCTACTGAGCATAATTTAGCTACTGTGGCTGGAAAACATGACACCATATCTAAAAGGGAAATTATTAATAGCTAAACTGTCTGTTATAATGTTCATGTCATCACAATAATTTTAGAGTAACTAGCCAGTCTCCTAATAAAAGCCACTAGCTAATAAGGCAATATGAATTCCATGTACAGTATAGTGTGTTGCATTGGGGGTTAAAGAGGGAGACAACATATTTTTTTTTTCTGGATGTAGCACATTATATTTGTAATTTTACAGACTCTCCTGAGTATTTCGTACAATACATTCACTGCGGTACTGAAGAGTTTTTCCGCAAAAAGTATCCTATGTACATTACAGTGGGGGATGGAAAATAAGGCCTTTTCACTTACACTGCATTGTCCCAGGCTAAGACTGGCCCTGGGTTAGCTTAGCCTGTGTTCACACAAGAGTTTGTCAACCATGGGCTAAGGCTTAACCCTAGGCTAAGGATTCACACTTGTGTTCCTAAGCCCTGGGCTAACAGACAAATACGACACAATACCATTTTACATTCTATGATAAGCTGCAAATGTTACGTTCTCTCTGGCAAGCGAATAATGTTACAATAGTCTACATCACTGACACATGATCAATGCTACACTACCATGATTCAATTAATGGCTTCATGACATAGACTGATCAAGATGCCCACCCTGTCGGTATTTGCTTGTACAACTTTGTTAAAACTACGCAAAGGAAGAGAAAAATGTTAATCAACCTTAATTCTTTCGACATATTTGCTGGATTTACATCCAAAGCAAGCTGCAATAACTACGTCACTAAGATTTAGCAGGTATAATGAAACGACAAAACTTTGCAGAGTGAAAAGACCAAAATAGACGGAGCTGTTGGTAACGGTGCGCGTCACCAGCATATGTAAATTAAGTGAAAGGGCAGGTTTTGTGAATGGACAATAAACATTCAATGGTTTTGTTCTTGAATCCATTTCACATTGGTTATTTTGTCACCGTTTTTCTGGGACTAGCCCTGAAAAGTCGGTGCTAACCCTGCTCCAGAGCATGACCAGCTAGCCCTAGGCTAAGGGTGGTGCTTTCCCTCTTCAAAATATGCAAGTGTGCAGTGTATGCAACAAAATATGCAACACTTCCTTAGCGCTGAGCTTAGGAGACCCTTAGCCCAGGGCTTAGGATTCTCTTAGCCATTCATTCAGTGGAATGAAAACAAAAATGGCTGCGCACGTAAATAATATTTAGCCAAACAAGCTCTACATAACCTTCATAAAGGTGTTTTTCACTGATTGTATTTGACCATTAGTAAATATGCAAGAATTGGAAATTCATAATTTTTCACCATCTTTAGTGAAATAGTGAATAATCACGTAAATAAAGGCATTATTAACAGACAAACCATTGTCTGATAGTTAGCATATGTTTTATTGGTAAGTCAAGTGGAGTGATCCTCAGGAAGATAACACATCTTGGAAGGTGGCTCAATAAATATTCAGTATACTCTTTAACAGTACTACTGCCCTAAATAGTTTCAAAATATAATTTTAACCAGTTGAAATCAGAATACTGCTCCATATCTAATAAGCAACATGGTGTTTATGGGCTGCAGTGGTGGCAATTTATGTTGTCATAATATACAATTCTGGAATTGTCAATGCATATTGAAATAATATGCATTAAGAAATCACGCTGAGGGGCCTTCAGTGATATTTTAAAATGTACTTGTGAAAAGGTTTAAATCTGTCATTTGATGCTATAGAATTAGCGTTTGAAGCATTTTTCACAAATTCAGAATTGCTGAAAAACCATTATGGCCCACTTAATGGGTCCCAATTGCAAATATGTTCCTTTGGTGGAGGTGGACTTATATACCTCTTTTCAAGATTTTATTTTAAATATGGGGAGCGTGGTGAGCTTGCAGATGTGCGAAACCTCAATAGCGCCACCGTGAGGGTGATAAACAAATCTTTGCAGTCATTATTGTCATATCATCTTTGTTAACATATGCACCAAGTAGAATTTTTGTACCATTATCCTTGTAGGAGATGTCTATATATGTACAAAACCATGCCCCTGCACATGTTCATCTGTCAATGGCGGCCATGTTTTTTGACATACTGGCCTGGCTGATATAACTTTTGAAGATATTGGTCCCTAGATGCCATATATCAAATTACGTGAAGATCGGACATTTGGTGCCAGAGCAGTTAATTTTTTTGTTTTTCAAAAAATCCAAAATGGCGGAAAATCCATCATGGCGGACTTTATGGGTCCCAATGGCAAAAATGTTCATCATGAGGAGCTACAACTATGTACCAATTTTCAAGACTCTATGTCACAAGGGGTAGGCGTGGTGAGCTTGCAAATAGTTCGACTTTGGAGGCTTGTGACAGCGCCATTATGAGGCCAACATGCATGCTACTGCACCAGAAGTTGCGGCCCTTGGCCCGAACTTGGCCCGAAATAGAAGTAGCGTTTGAAGCATTTTTCACAAATTCAGAATTGCTGAAAAACCATTACGCCCGACTTAATGGGTCCCAATTGCAAACTATATTCCTTGAGAGGAGATGGACTTGTACACCTCTTTTCAAGATTTTATTTTAAACAGGTTGAGCGTGGTGAGCTTGCAAATGTAGGAGACCTCAATACCGCCACCGTGTGGATGATAAAAAAGTCTTTGCAGTCATTAAGGTTGTATCATCTTTGTTAATACTCACACATTGTCTCTGTCAGCAGTTTTCTGCCATGCTAGCTCAAGTTCTTTTGCTGCTGATACTGTATTGCGTTTTTCTTGAATATGTGCTCATATTCTGCACGTGCATTCATTAAAATATCTAACATGAATCACATTATCTGTGTTCCATTGATGAGGGCTTTTTATCTCCTCATGCACGTGCTTTACTCAGGGTTAACTTAACTCAGAGTTGACTGAACTAATTGTTACCACCTGCTCTGAAACCGTCAACTCTGAGTTTGACAACTATGAGTCAGTCAACCCAGAGTTGTGGTTTCAACTCAGAGTATGTTTACCCTGCTTGCTGAAATACCCACCTTATGTTTGTTTTATTATTATTATTATTATTTGGGTTTCAGCAGTTCACTAGTGAAATCCTATTGTGTTTGTTCCGGTTCATTATTAGGGATTCAGAAGTTTACTGGTGAAACCCTGTTGTGTTTGTTCCGGTTCATTGTTATTATTAGGGTTTCAGCAATTTACTGGTGAAACCCTGTTGTTTTCTCCGGGTCATTATTATTATTATTATTATTATTAGGGTTTCAGCAGTTCACTGGTGAAACCCTATTGTGTTTGTTCTGGTTCATTATTATTATTATTATTAGGGTTTCAGCAGTTCACTGGTGAAACCCTATTGTGTTTGTTCTGGTTCATTATTAGGGTTTCAGCAGGTCACTGGTGAAACCCTATTGTGTTTGTTCTGGTTCATTAGGGTTTCAGCAGTTCACTGGTGAAACCCTATTGTGTTTGTTTGGTTCATTATTATTATTATTAGGGTTTCAGCTGTTCACTGGTGAAACCCTATTGTGTTTGTTCCGGTTCATTATTATTATTAGGGTTTCAGCAGTTCACTGGTGAAACCCTATTGTGTTTGTTCCGGTTCATTATTAGGGGACCAAGTACCGTATGTACTGGTACCCTATTGTTTTTGTTGGTTTTAATATTATTATTATTATTAGGGGACCAAGTACCATAAGTGCTGGTACCCTATTGGTTTTGTTAGTTTTATTAGGGGATCAAGTACCATAGGTACTGGTACCCTATTATTTTTGTTTGTTTTATTATTACTATTATTATTATTCTTTTTCTCCGGGCACATATTCAGAGGCCCATAACTCAGCCATATGTGGTTCAATTTGCATGAAACTTTGCATACTAGTTGCCATGAGAGGCCCAAAGGGCCTCGGCCATTACTGTACCTATACACCCCATTTCAAATGTTGGAGGTTTGAGCATGCATATCTCATGAACCAAATGTCGTAGAGTCATGCAGCCAAGTTCCATACATGCCCCATCTCATGCTGACCAAATAAGTCTCTGGGGCCTTTCAAATTCGCCCCTTGGATTTTCCTCCATTTTGAATTTGGTGAAAAACTCATTAACGACAACTCCTCCGAGACCGCTGAACGGATTTGCATGCCGTTTGGTGTGAAGGACCTTTGAACCATTATCTTTAAAAGTTATATAAGGAAAGTTGATATCTCAAATAGTATGGCCGAAATCAGCGAATGAATTTGACCTGGGCGGGTCTATGAATTTAGAAGTCCATTAATCCCAAATGGAACATAAACAGCTACGAAACGAAACCTACTCGTAAATGTGTCTGTCAGGAATGGACAGAAAAAGTCCTATACAGAAATACCTCTTGGGGGCGCTATAAACATGACAATGTTTCTCACGATTTGGCCGTTAATAAAAACACACTTAAATGACATCTCCGACGAAACCGCTGAACAAATTTGGTTGACAATCGGTGTAAAGGACCACTGGACCATTGTCTTTAAAAGTTATATAAGAAAAGTTGATATCTCAAACAATATGGCCTCCATTTTAACTTTTGTGAAAAACTCATTAACGACATCTCCTCGGAAACCGCTGCACGGATTTGCACACCGTTCGCTGAGATGGACCCTGGGACCAGTATCTTCAATTTGTTTTTTTTAAATTTTGATATCTCAAACGATGCGCGCGTAACAGATTAATTACTTTTACATGGGTGTGGCACTTTATCAGGCTATATATCTTGTCAGGAATATCCGAGACTTACGCCCTTTAACATAGCACTAAACATCAGGTCAATGGATGGACCTGTGCAGTATCAACCAAATAGACCTTAAGGGGGCACTACAACGACACTGACAACTATGAGCATTTATGAATTGTAAAATACACACTCTAAGGACATCTCTTTGGAGACTGCTGAACGGATTTGCACGCCGTTTGCTGAGAAGGACCCTGGGACCAGTATCTTCATTTGAATTATTTGGAATTTTGATATCAAACGATTTGACCGCAATAAGTGCATGAAGTAAAATCACCTACACGCCATCTACTCTGATATCATAGAACGGATTGGCATGCTGTTTGCTTGTGAAGGATCTTTGGACCATGATATTTAAATGTTCTATATGAAAAATGTGTATCTCAAACAATATGGCAGCATTCAGTCCCCAAAGTTTTGTTATTCTCTTTGTTTATTTTGGACTATTATTTTGAAGGAACTCTTATTTTGAAGGAAGAGCTGATGTAATGGGTGTGTGAATCTGCTAGAATGTTGAGTTGGAGTTGGTGGTTCTATCAGCAGTTACGGAGGGCTATTTTTGAAGCTATGGGAGGAGCCATGGCAGTGCCTGTGAGTCAATGTCGAATGGGTGGGGTGTTGGGAGCATGGCAGCATTCAGTCCTTGATGTTTTGCATTATTCTCTTTGTTTATATTGGACTATTATTTTGAAGGAGCTCTTATTTTAGGAAGAGCAAATGTTAAGTGTTTGTAAATCTGCTTGAACAGTAAGTTGTTCTTGGGAGTTGAAATTGCTGCTGCCATAAGCTAGATTCCAGTGCAAACCCTTAAGGTTTAGGCTATGGATGATAAATGCCTGTGTAAATTCTAAACCTATTGAAATTATTATTCAAAATAAGTCAATTTTGTCATTTTATTTTTCCCTTGTAAAGAACACCTTTATTTTAATATTTGTCACATTTCTTGTAAAAAACACTATAATATTTGAAGGTATTCCAAGTTATATGTTTGACTAAAGCATTTGTTTCTGTGTTTTTTTTTAATAGTCTAGAGTATGTGTGTCCAGTGAGGTTAGTTTCTTGTTAAATGTTACACAAATCATCTATTATTGTACACATATATATATATGTTTTAGCAGATCTTTTTTCTAGCTAATTTCCCTTGGTAAGACTTTACTTTTGCAGCCGGTAAAATTTTTTGCCATGTGACGTCCTGTCAATTAATAATCAATGACCTTGTCACGTCCAATCCCATGGACAGCTTAAATTGTTCGTTAGGTCACACCTGCTCCCTTTTACAAGGTGGTTGTATTTTGGAAGATTACGAGCTTTCCAAGGACACAACACTGTATTCAAATCGTAAATAGGCCTGTTGGATTTGTGGGTAAGTTTCAAATTAAGCTAGGTATTGTAATGGGGATATTAGCCTATGTGGTAAATTGTTTTATACTTAGGAAACATTTATAGATATAATAGGCTTGTTGCAAATTGTTGCAACATTTCCTGTCAAAAGTGATCTAATATAGGCTGTACACTGGAAATGGAAACTGTTAAACAAGCTATTGGAAAACCACATTTTTAAAAATGGTATTTTACGAAGGCAGACATTTCACTAGGGACTTGTCCCCTCCACATTTCAAAATGTCATTATTATCCCACTCTTCCACTTTTTATGGTGAAAAAATTAGGACAACGTGCTTCAGCACCTGGCAGTAATTTCAGAGCGGCAGGCAGGCCAAGGCAACAGAAAAATACGCAGAGCCAGAGGGTATCAAACTCTGACATCTCGCCTCTTAGTTTCATAATCGTTTCTGGTACTAGTATGTGCAGCTAGACATTGTGGGGCAATAGCATTAAGATAACATGCAAGCCTGCTAGAGGCTAAGAAACATTGTACCTGCATTAGAGGAGGGGGTAACAGGATCCTTATCTCACTAGAATAGCTGGGAGCAAGAACCAGAGCCCTTTGGAATTCGGTCATAAACGGGCAGAATGCCAAATAAGGGAAAAGACGCTAAAGCTAGAAGTCGATTGGTTGGAATAACAACAGGGAAACCCGAAGACGGCAGCTGCCATGAAAGATGTGTTAAACAACATATATCTCATTTATATATGGTAGGACCCGCTCCCTGAACCATCAAATTTAGGGTAGGGGGCTCATGCTATAAGAACTGTGTGTGCTGTGATTGTGTCAGACTCTGTTGGACTGAATGCCACACTGTCTCCAGATATATCTGTATGAATAAAGATAATTGCCGGCACTGCGATTTTGTCTCCTCTTAATCTCTTCTCATTAACCAACTCGGGGGAAGTACTTTAGGTCGGTACTTCAATAACATCTTCGCAACAGAAGCTGCTGGCGCGTGAGTTTTTCCTGAAGCGAAGCAGTATTTCGCATAGTAAGGTGTGTATGATTCAGCTAGTTAGCTGCCTAATTTCTCACAAGGTTGTGCGCAAGCAGGTAAAGCACATTGTCCGCTCTCTTATTGATAGAGCGAGATAATTCCTGTTTCAAACAAGGTTGATGGCAGATAACGACCAAACATCTTTCAGCTGTTGAGTATGCAGTATAGTAGCTAGCTAATTTACTAATTGAGCTACATGAAGTTCGCTAGCTAGTTGATTAGTGCTGTGCTGGAGAGCTACGTTATAGACAGCTAACAAAGCTGTTTTAAGACAGGCTATAGATCACTCTTCTAGCATCAGTCAACTTAAAATCATCTAAGAGATTGACGACCGATATTAGGACGTTTAAGGAGAGTTATCAGAGGGTCTATCAGTTATCTACCAAATTCTTTAATATTGAAATATTTTGTCACGCTGTAATGATGTTTTACATGTTTCACTGTCATTGTAATTCGGCCTACATGACTTGGTGTACCATGTCTCAGCAGGATATTCAGTTGTGTACAATTTTAGAATTCAGGAGCTTTTCAAAAATGTTTCACCCTCACTTAAAAAAACAAAAGTTCCAACCCTGTATTTTACTAACTTAAATGTCAAAGTTGCTTCACTAGTTTTAAAATAATTTTTAACTTTATCTTTGCAGTAGTGTTTTCCATTTTCAGTGTATACATTTGCTAGGTGAATTCTGAAAGACACTAAGAGAAGTTTTTACAACAGCTCATCCTTAAATAATTCTAAAATGCTTGTTTGGTACTAGAAAATAATTTTCCATTATATTAAACCCAGCTGAAACCTATTTGGTTTATTTAAATTAAACGTAACGTTGTCTGTGTTATTGAGTTGTCACATTATGTAATGCACTGGCATGTGTTAAGGTTGGTATTAGATTACAAATGGCAGAAAGGAATTAAATGAAGCTGAGGACATGAGGCGTCCATTTCTGAAATTAGATACTCTGATGTACTTATTCTTTTGTTTAGTTGTACATTTGCTCCTTCCACATCTTTCATTCCTCAAAACATTGATTGACTGACTGGTTTCTACAGTGAGCTGTTTCTTTTTTGCACTTTTTGACCTAATATTGACCTCAACACATGCCAGTCTACTGCATACTGTGGCAACTCAAAAACACAAAGACCATATAAAGCTTAATTTATCAAACCAAATACACTGAACAAAATTATAAACACAACAGTTTTGTTTTTGCCCCCATTTATCATGAACTCAAAGATCTAAGACTTTCTCTATGTACAAAAGGCCTATTTCTCTCAAATATTGTTCACAAATCTGTCTAAATCTGTGGTAGTGAGCGCTTCTCCTTTGCCGAGATAATCCATCCACCTCACAGGTGTGGAATATCAAGATGCTGATCAGACAGCATGAGTATTGCACAGGTGTGGCCACAATAAAAGGCCTCTCGAAAATGTGCAATTTCACTGTATTGGGGGGGTCCGAAAACCAGTCAGTATCTGGTGTGACCACCATTTGCCACACGCAGTGCAACACATCTCCTTCGCATAGAGTTGATCAGGATGTTGAGTGTGGCCTGTGGAATGTTGGTCCATTCCTCTTCAATGGCTGTGTGAAGTTGCTGGGTATTGGCAGGACCTGGAACACGCTGTCGTATACGCCGATCCAGAGCATCCCAAACATTCTCAATGGGTGACATGTCCGGTGAGTATGCTGGCCATGCAAGAACTGGGATGTTTTCAGCTTCCAGGAATTGTATACAGATCCTTGCAACATGGGGCCGTGCATTATCATGCTGCAACATGAGGTGATGGTCGTGGATGAATGGCACAACATTGGGCCTCAGGATCTCGTCACGGTATCTCTGTGCATTCAAAATGCCATCAATAAAATGCACCTGTGTTCGTTGTCCATAACACACACCTGCCCATACCATAACCCCACCACCACCATGGGCCACTCGATCCACAACGTTGACATCAGCAAACCGCTCACCCACACGACGCCATACACGCTGTCTGCCATCTGCCCTGTACAGTGAAAACCGGGATTCATCCGTGAAGAGAACACCTCTCCAAAGTGCCAGACGCCATCGAATGTGAGCATTTCCCCACTCAAGTCGGTTATGACGATGACTGCAGTCAGGTCGAGACCCCGATGAGGACGACGAGCATGCAGATGAGCTTCCCTGAGACGGTTCCTGACAGTTTGTGCAGAAATTCTTTGGTTATGCAAACCGATTGTTGCAGCAGCAGTCCGGGTGGCTGGTCTCAGATCTTGGAGGTGAAGATGCTGGATGTGGAGGTCCTGGGCTGGTGTGGTTACACGTTGTCTGCGGTTGTGAGGCCGGTTGGATGTACTGCCAAATTCTCTAAAACGCCTTTGGAGACGGCTTATGGTAGAAAAATGAACATTCAATTCACGGGCAACAGCTCTGGTGGACATTCCTGCAGTCAGCATGCCAATTGCACGCTCCCTCAAAACATGTGACATCTGTGGCATTGTGCTGTGTGATGGAATTGCACATTTTCGAGTAGCCTTTTATTGTGGCCAGCCTAAGGCACACCTGTGCAATACTCATGCTGTCTGATCAGCATCTTGATGTGCCACACCTCACAGGTGGATTATCTTGGCAAAGAAGTGCTCACTAACACAGATTTAGACAGATTTGTGAACAATATTTGAGAGAAATAGGCCTTTTGTGTACACAGAGAAAGTCTTAGATCTTTGAGTTGAGCTCATGATGAATGGGGGCAAAAACAAAAGTGTTGCGTTTATAATTTTGTTCAGTGTATATCACTGGACTAGTCCAGCTAACTACATTTCACTCACCCCAATGTAAGGAGAGCTTAACCTTTGGCGGTGGAACCGGAACACACATAATGAAATTAACCACAATAAAATAATGATGAATGCCAATACACAGTATAATGCACCCAACTTAATCTTACTAGCATTAAGCATTACACATAACCTCAACAAAAATTGTACTCACTTTTTCTTGTCTGGCAAGTCCTCATCCTCTTCCGCAGACAAATCGGGTCCTGTAAATATGTTGATAAAATAAAGTTTTATTATTTTCCAATTAATAATAATTATCACATAACATGGCTAATTGTTCAGTGCATGTCCTCAAAAAGGACAGAATAAGCTACCTTGAACATAATCTTCAGATGTCCTCCTTTTTTTCACTCTCATATACAAATAAATTGTTGTTATCATCTGATGTCATTTTGACTTAAACAAATTCAAAGCTCAACCAGTCCTCCTGTGGTTGTGAAAGGCGTTTAATGTACCACAGACGCGTTTTTTAGCGGCGATCGCACCACTTTGGTCTTCGTGTTGACCCAGTTAAATGGCAGAACTCCTTCCATCTGCTGCCCATTCTCCACCCAAACGGCCTGTGGGTATACCATTACCTAAAACACAATTTTATTATTTAACTTCTTATAACTACACATTTATTTGTACAAGATGCTTTGGAAAACATAACAATAGGCTTAACTTCACACTAACACAACATTGCAAAATCTGTAGGATGTGCATTCTATAAAAAACGTTTGCCACCTACACAAATAAAAACATGCAAACAGTGAAATTTACGTTGCGCTTTAAGGGATAACCTTGTCAGAGTGGCATTAGTCTCACAAATTTTTGCACAGTTTCCTATCATAATAATATCACACATTGTGGGCCCAAAAACATCCAAGTTACAGTATGCACTATTTTGAATAACAGTAAATATTACATACGTTATGTGTGTTAATTTACGGAGCTCCATATCATGGAGGACAGGAAAGAGGACATGCCCTTCTTCATAAGGGAGACAAGCACCCTTCCGGTAAAGGTCTTCAGATTGCAATAATTTTGTCTTTCTTCGGTTTCTTTGGACATAGACTATGTTCAATAGCCTTGACTCACATGGCCTCTTAAAAAGTCCCTTGTGTGGTTTTGGCTCAGCACATCACAAGTTCCGTCTTGCCTTTCTTCAAAAATGCAAAACTTTCATCATGAAACATAAAGCAGCTGTTTTTGCCTTTTGTATATATATAAAAATGTGGTATCTCGAAGCTTTTGGAAGCCTTTCTTTGCATTTTCAATCTCACTCATCTGCTTTGTTACTTGAGCAATTGTATTATGCCTATTTTTGACACTTTTATAACTTGCAGGTGATTTTCGAATGGGAAACATGAGATGTCATTTAGTGAACAGTTGAAGCAAGAAGCATCTTCATGCAAATGCAACAGGCAGTGCACATTGTAGACTGTAAACATTTTTCCATATAGGTCAGCACACCTTGTAACAAAGTATTTCAGGAATTCCTTAGCATATGCAATATATGAACTTTGTGTGTTCTCTTCAGAGATCAGCAGGATTGACAGAGCCACTGTCAGTGTCAAAAAGTGAGCATACACTTAATTTGAAACTACATTTCGAAGAACAATTAGTCCAGTATATAAAACAAATTGTCGGAATTCTGTGGCTTTCCATCTGTCAAGTTCAAGCAAATCCCTGGGCTGCCTTGCAAACTCATGGATCCATGGCATGGATCCATTCAGCATTTTCAGTTTTTCTGAAATCTCATTTTTTTGTCTTGCAGATTGCCAGCATACTTTTGGACCCCAAGACAAAAAGTCTAAAACATGTTTTACTACTCCTAAACAAATCAATTGCATATAATCCCACACAAAAGAGCTCACACAAGGTATATCTATAAGTGGGCTTTCTCTAATCTGGTGATCTTCATACAGTACTTGACTGAACTCCTCGTCTGTTCATGCTCTGAAATTCTCATGACTGTCAGAAACAGCTCTACCTTCCCACAAGCCTTTGGCCAAACAACTTTCACAGCTGAAGTACCCATTGTGTTTTTTTTATGCACTTTAAAAATGATCTTGCTGGTGCATCACATATAAAGGCCTTAAGGCTGATTGCGTAAACTTTATCTTCATATTCCATTTCAACAGCTTTGAGATTCTGAAACGCTTCCAAAAGGTCTTTAACAAAATCCTCCAAAGGACTTGGCTTCACTTTTCCACAGAAAAGTACAACAATGAAGGGATCAAATTTGTGAAACTGTGCCAATGTAGGCCAAAATTGAACACTGTTTGATATAAAAAGGTGTATGCCATTTATGTTCACACAACTCAACAAGGTTTTGGTATTGTGAAAAGGATTGGCACTGTGCAATCTTTAGTCTAATGCCTTGTTGCAAACCATAATAAATGTACTGTCCATTACATATAGAAAGACATTCAGCAGTTTGCAAGGAGGGTGCGTGCATCCTTTGGAAGCTGGTGCCCATGTCTACGAAGGATTCCTAGTAGCTCATTCAATAATCTTTGAGTGGTTGAATTATTTGTTGACCAACTCCTTAAATCACAGCCAAGATCTGATGTATCATTATCACAGTCAGCGTGTGAACTCAGGATTTCAGGCTCCGAGTCAGATGATTATACATGCTCTGTGTATCCATAATCGGATGCATTATCTTGTTCATTATATGCTTCATTTTCAAGTTCTTGAAGTCCATCACCATCACTTCTATCACTTAGTACTGAATGAATATCAAGGTTGTCATCACTTTTCGACTGGGCAAGGGCATTAACTTAAGCCTTTCTTTTTCTCCAACTTCTTAAGTAGGCCATATCTGTAACATAATTCTATGTTGAAATGAGGGACCGAAATTTTAAGTTACAAAAATGTTTTGGTTCATACATTTAAACAAAAAGCTTGATAGTGATTGCAAAGAAAAACAAGAATCCAAAAGGGGAATTAACTTCTCAATAATGAATTTCACGTCCTAAAAAAACATACAAAACTTTTAGGGCGGTTAAGAAGCAGAAAGAAAAACACATGAACTATTATAATCAGATTTATGTGGGGTTAACTGTTTAATGGATCAATGTTGCGTGCCTGTATCTGGCCAAACATTAGTTCAAAGACTAAGGTGAGCATGGTGGTGCCTGAAAGGGGCACAGCTCTGCTCCCCTTTAGATTACCGACCCACTATGAGTAGAATAGTAACACTGGCTAGAATCTGGAAAATTAGAGAACTATGGAGCAGTACACAAAGTTGACCGGTTTTGAACTCTTATTTAGAAAGGCTGCCTGAGTGTGAAGGTCTCCACATGTGACCCCCAGTAACCCCCAGTAATCATTAGCATACGAATCGTCCCTATTAGCATGAACATTCTCCTCAGCAGCATCACCATCCAGCCAGAGCATCAGATCTACTAGGTCGTCATCAAACTATAATGAAGTCTAAAAAATAATGAATTTGAGAATTTTTGTTTTAAATGGTTAATAATTTAGAAAAATACAAGATTGTGTTTATATTGAAGGTCTGATCAAACGAAAAAACTAAAAAAAAGAATACATAGAAAAAGATGACGTCCGAAATTAATAGGCTGTCAACGGCGCGTCATTGCAGGTCTCTCCCGGGGGTTGTAGTGGGGCTATCGAGATGATTTCGATGCCTATATCATTTGTATTATGTTTCAAATATAGCCATTCATATATATTCATTCATCTGGGAGTATTGTGCATTCATCCATTGACGTCATGCATTCAGTGAGGGGTGATTAGCGCCTGGGTACCATTTGGGTAACAACACCAAGTGCAGAGTTTGTAATCCGTTACATGTAACGGATTACAAAAAAACAGTAACTGTAATCCGTTACGTTACCAACTAAAATATTGTAATCGGATTACAGATGCATTTTAAAAAAATTATAATTACTTTTGGATTACTTCAATTGAAAAGTAATTATCCAGCTAACAATGTGGTTTCGTGCTGGCTAGCCAGCTAACTAGAAAAACAGCGCAAAACCAACCACGTTCATTTAGCCTTATGGCAACATTGTGTCAGCTAGGCAAGCTAGCTAGATGGCTAGCTTAGGTCACCAGGCACAAACTAGTTCCGAAATAGGCTAACTATCTAACAAAATCAGGTCTAAACCATGAGTTTTGAAATTAACTTTAATAACTGAGTGAAAGCGGTGGTATAAAACAGTTTGTTAACTAGCAAACTTTTGCAGTTTTTTGACTAGCAAGCCAGTTGACGTTAGCAATGTGATTGTATACATAGCTATCTAGCTAGCTAAAATAGGCGCGGAAATGTGCTTCTCTCAAATTCCTAGCTAGCTGCCTACCTCGGTGTAACATGGGCCACTAAAATCACAAACAGTTTACCACAATTATTTACTTCAGTCGTTTATATCTAGATGCATTAACCTTTGGAATTTCACCAACTAGAGCTAGCTAACCTCTTAACTAGCTAGCAAGCTAGTTGTTTATGATACTGTTTTAGCTAGGTAGCTACCTAGTTTAATTCTCATTTTTACAATCAAGAACATCAGGTTTGGTGGAATCATTTGGCATAAGCTAAACGTCTACAAACGCACATTTATTTTGTCCTTGCTAGCTACTTGATGCAGCTGCTCACCACACTCTCCATCGCTTTCTTGGAGTGAAGAATGAGGGATGTTTAGTTAAGATGGGGGGGGTGCAGGTTCATGTGCATCGTCATTGCTGCAGTTTTCAATGAATATTTGATTACATTTTTAAATACATATATAACTGAAATTGAATTGAGATATTGTTTGGTAGTTTGTTTTTCTCAGTATTTTTAACACATAATATTTGACGACTTTAGAGCGGTTAAGATGATCTGTTGAAAACACATCATATGACCGTCATTATCAATCATATTTAAACGTTGAAAGACGGTCATTGTTCACTGGATCCCCCCTAGTTTCGCTTCATGAAGTCAATGGAAAAGTGACACCATGAGAGAAAACAGAATCGCGGCAAATGCGACCAAGGACGGCGCCATCCTGGATTCGCACTGGCCATCATTTCAGGAAAGACATGAAAAATTGAAAATTGGTATCAAGGATGTATCTAGGATCCATTTGAGAAGGTGTTACATACTACATTCATCAAAAAAAAAAATCAAAGTGAACATTTTTAAATGGTGGTGGTCAGCCAAACCCTAAATTATTACTTTAATGCACATTTTGACCATGTCTGTTGTAAGATATGTTATTCTTTGTACCCTAACCCAGGACAGTGTGTGTTGGGAGATTGGGTCAACCAATCCTCCCCCCTGTGCTGCTATTTGAACCCAGGGTGAGACTATTGTTGTCAGTCAACCTTTTTAGAACTGAGACAAGTATCTAACTTGTTTTTTAAAACACAAATGACATCTTAGTTACAATAGAAACACTAAAACACATAAAATTGTTCTTAGTTAACCAAAGCCAATTCAGCATTTAAAATAAAATATTTAATTTTATTGTAGGGGATAAACTCGCTTTTGTCTGTTTTCACCCTTTTTTACATAATTTCACCTGAGACTATAACTTAAGTTACTTACTTACTTACTTAACTTCAAAAAATGATTACCCGCTGTGTATTGTTCCCCCCACCAATCATCCTGCGACAAGGCATAGAGAGAACACACGCACATTCCTATCAAACATGACAAAACAAAACAGGCTATTTCTTGAATGCTTAATAAAACGTGTTATTCACCATCAAAGTGCTTTTGAAATTAATATTCAATTGGATAAGCCTGTCCATTAACAAGGAAAGTGATCAGGTTTCCTTAGGCCTTTTCACATTGCATTGTTCTAAGCCCTGGGCTATCTTAGCCCCAGGCTAAAATTGGCCCTGAGCTTGCTTAGCCTGTGTTCACACAGGAGTTTGTTAGCCCTGGGCTAAGGCTTAACCCTAGGTTAAGGATTCACACTTGTATTCCTAAGCCCTGGGCTAACGGACAAATACGACACGAGACTATTTACCATTCTATCAGTGAAAAGATACAAATGTTACTCTCAGGCACGCGACTAATGTTACATTTTCATCGTTGACGCAATGTTTACGCTGTCAAAAAAAAGTTGAAAAGGAAAGTTTTGAGTGAGGAACAGAAGCATTCAATTTGCAGTGGTCTCTTAATTTTAACCCTTCTGTTCCTCACTCAAAACCTTCCTTTTCGACTTTTTTGGAAAGGAAAGAAAAAGGTGCAGTGGTCTCTTATTTTTTTCCAGAGCTGTATATATATATATATATTTATTTATTTTTTAATACAGGTTTGTGAGGCCATAGTGGCAACAATGTCACGAGAGCACATTAGGATTTCCAGAGGAGATGCTGCGCTGGAGGTGGTCTGTGGCTTTGAAGCCAGATGGGGATATCCAGTGTTTCAGGGCAGTGGATGGATGCCATATCCCCATCCAGGCACCAAAGAATTTTCCCAACAACTACTACTACTACAACTGGAAGGGATTCCAATCTGTAGTGCTTCAGGGATTTGTAGATCACCAATACAAGTTCATGAACATTAACTTTACTTTCCCAGGGAGTGTACATGATGCATGTGTGTTTGGAAACTCCAGCATCTACAGGCAAGGCCAAGAGGGCAACCTGTGCCCCCAGATCCAGAGAGAGGTGGGAGGAAGGTCTGTGCCAGTGGTGATCCTGGGTGACAGCACATACCCCTTGCTACCTTGGCTTATGAAGCCCTTCCCTGACAATGGGCAACCCAACATTAACAAGAAGTTCAATGAAGGTTTAAGCTGGGCAAGGATGGTTGTAGAAAATCCCTTTGGGAGACTCATGGGTAGATAGCGCAGCCTCATATAGAGGACCGACACTACCATTGTCAGGCTCCCTAACATTGTGGTTGCCTGCTGTGTGCTACACAACTTGTGTGAGTCATCTGGAGAGGCCTTTGATGAACAGCTGCTCATTGGTGTTGATCTTGCTGTGGGTGCAGCAGCTCACCTGGAAGAACCCATCGGGGATGCATCAGTCATCCAAGATGCCTTTGTCCAGCACTTTGCTGCACTCAGATAAAGATACACAATCACCACAATTTGCACTATAAAGAAATGCAGTGTGGAAGTTATGTACAAAATTAAATTATTGATTTGAAAAGACAAATTTCAATAAATTATGAATGAGCTGATTAATGATAAACAAAAAATGTATTCACTCAATAAACGTGAACATTTTTTCCATGTACAGTCAATCGCCCTTTTTCTCTGTTTGCTGTTATGGTGTTACACACAAAACAAATCTTGCAGCTTTAAACTAACCACAGTAGATTCTAATTAAAACATCTTTAAAATGGAAAGATTTCTCATTAATTGTGCAATAAGCAACAACTTTTTTACAAACAAATTGTCAGTGGTTGAACATGTATAGGTTGGTAAAAGTACAGTAGGTATAAATAAATTTACAAATCGCTTAACATGCAATTCTACTGGAAAAATATACAAGGAAATAATTGATGGTCATCAATATAGATAAAAAAATATTTCAAATATGTATATCACAGGACAACTGTGGGTAGTTATTATATATACTATTGTGTTATAGTTACAGAGATGTATAAGACCTTCCATCTGAAAAGCTGGTGGTGTTGCCAGTGGTCTGATTAGACGCTTGGCTCTGATTCATCAGAATAGTGAATAGTTGGAGCTCATGTTGCCTCTCCTCTCTTATTCGTCCTTCCTCTCTGTTCTCTTGCCTGCACCTGCATCCAGGTCTTGAACGCCCTCCTTGATCTGTCCTGATGCTTAAGGAAGTGTTCCATCATTCTATCAATGCTGCTTCTCCTTCTCTTTGAACTTGGTGTCTATAATGGAAGGACATAAAATCATCATAAAAGGCTAATTTATCCTTGCACAGACATAGAAGAGTTGGTTGACAGAGTTAACGTTATTACGGAAGCCTACTGTACCTGAGAGGGAGATGAATCACTTGCTTCTGGTGATGAAACAGACATGACGCTTTCCAGGTCCTCTGGCCGTCAGTCGCTGGCCATCCTTCTTCCTCTTGGGCTGTATTATCATCATCCTCAGGCTCAGGTAGCGTTGTCTTATAGTGTCAACTCCCTATCTAAACTAACTAATAAAAAAAAAAAACTCGTTCAAAAAAAAAGAATGCAAAAAATAGTTCAAAAAATAAAAAATCATTCAACAAATAAAATAACTCATTAAAAATAAATATTTTTATGATTAACTTTTTTTTTTAATGAATTGAATTTTTATGCGTTTTTTGCCGGACCACGTAAGTGGAGCCAACCAAGTAGAGCGAATGTCTCTTACTGAGTGATTAATATTGGGGTAATATAGGCTAGATCAAAACCCCTTGGGCAGTAAAAGAGTAGGAGTTTCCACAATTCATCTTTTCACTTGATGAAAATGTCAGTTATCGTCACCTATATTGATAGTGATTGTATCAATGTCATTCACAAATGAAAGAAAAACTAGTAAGCCTATTACTGGCTAATAAGCTGTTAAAATTGGCAGTGGCAAAAGCCATACATTTCTTAGATGCTATTTGTGGTGGAGGAAAACTTCATAAGATACATTAGTCAGTTTAACACAGTGCTTAATGGTGTGTAGCGTAATATTCAAACTTGGTGTGATATTACAACTTGACAAAATCTAATGTCGAGTTTCTATACCGACAGTGGGCAAATGTATAGCACTGTGGTGTAGCGGTTAAAGACAGCCACTCATGTGGGAGACCTGGGTTCAAATCCAGTGAGGGCAGCAACATTTATTGCTTTTAATTGCAGGCCGGCTGAACTAGGCTTGCCTGGTTCCTTTTCTGGTTTTGGATTCTTTTTACTTTTGGATTTTTTTTCACTTTTTTGACATGAGGGGGCGGGATTTGGGGGGGTGTCAAAGGTATTGCTCCTTGATTGGTTGACTTGTTTTTGAGGGACTTTTCTTCCTAACCAATTAAAGAGCAGGTTGTTCTGCGTATTAAGCACCAAAAGTTTCGCTGAAGGGAAGAAGCTAGATTTATGCTTCTGCTGATCTGCGTTGTTAATGTCATGTGCAGGTGTACAGAGACTTGCTCAGCATTTATAGTTGTGCGGCCTTGGTGTATAGATACCCATTACATTTCTTTGCTTGGTGGCGATGTCGCGCAAAATGTTGGTTTGATTGCTTGTAGAGCAGGAAAGCTTCACAGAAGAAGTAACTGTATAGTTGGTAAACATTATAGTAGCTAGCTACCTAGCTAGATCGGGGAAGATGTTTTCTGTAATGGTGTGTTTGAGAGAACTAGTAAAATTAAATGAAGAGGAGGAGGAGATGGACAAAGAGTTGGAAGAACTGATTTGTATACAGTTAATTAGAAGGAAAGAGAGAAGACGCAAATAAGGAGGTTGTCAACGAGGCCTTTGAATATGACTTGAGCAGATGAGGGAGGATACAGTGTGCTTGTTCAGCAGATGCGTAAGATGGACGAACAGGTGTTTTTTAAAATATTTTTTGGATGTCGGCTAATCGTTTCAACGATATTCGGCATCGCTTGGAACCCTTATTACACATCAAGCCACCCACTTCACGCAAACCTGCTTCTGGGGACAATTGCTATCCTTCCACCTGCAAACATTCTTGGGATAGGAGTCACCATCCCCCATGTCATCGCTGGAGATGCTGCTTTTCCATTGTATGTAATCTGATGAAGCCCTTTCAAAGTAAGCAATTGTTTATTGATATTCTGAAAATATTTGCAGAGGTTAAATCATAAGCAGACAATATTAGATTAATTATAGCTTTCTACTTAATACTTGTAAATGTTCTGCCCTCCTATTTGCTTCCATTGCACATTTAGAATTGCTATATGTAATGCGTTTGCATTAGTTTCACATCTATACATACCACTTGTACATACATATACTTAATACTTGTAAATATTCTGCCCTCCTCTATTTGCACTTCTGGTTAGACGCAAACTGCATTTTGTTGTACTGTGCTTGTACAGTGACAATAGTTTCAACTTTGTCATTGAACAGTACAAGTACAGTACAATAAAATGCAGTTAGAAGTCAGTGGGTTTTTTGTGTTATGTTATTTGAAATTTCAATGTATATTCTGCTTTACCAGGTACCAATCTGGACGACAGCAAGAGGATCTACAATTATCGACATTCACGGGCCAGGCGTGTGATCGAGAACTCATTTAGTATGATTGTCGCAATGTGGAGAATTCTAGGCTGACGGCTGGAATTCCTACCAGACAAATGTACACATGTTGTGAAGGCTTGTGTTGCACTGCACACCTATCTGGCCTATACAGATGCTGCCAACACACCTGCATCAAAGTATATACCACCTAATTTCACAGACTCTGTTTTGAACAATGGCGAGGCACAGCTTGGGGAGTGGAGAAGACAGGTCACAGAGGGAGGCACCTTGGCTGACGCAGGGAGAACCTCTTGGGTTGCTGTTGGAGTCCGCAATGACCTGATGAGGTTTTTCATGTGCTGTTGTGGAAAATTGTTCCCCTTTTTCCCGCCAACAATCTCAAACAACTCAGGAGTTTGTGAATTCAAAAGTAGAATTTATTGACGTAATAAAGCCGTGCTGATCTGCAGAACAACCGACTTCCAAACCTCAGACACACACTTTCATACAGTATGGTTATACAATGATATTAGGCCTTCCCATTACGCTAATCTCTGGGTGGATCCTTCCCGAATCTTCCACCATTGTTTCACAAATCTCTGGGATCCGCCCCACAAGACATTGTTAGGAAATATTGGTGACGTGATGGCGACGTAATGGTGGCATGATTTCTCTCATTGTCCCAAGACTTTCCCAAGAGAATCCTGGAAAAGCCACAGGTCCTTCTATCCTCAATATGAAATAACAACCACTCATTGTACTGACCATGGGAACAGTAGTGGAGCCAGAGCAAGAGTACAGATAAAAAGATGCTCCCACTGTCTTTGACGCACACACCAAAATCCAAACCGTGTACTTCATTGTTCATCAGTCTCTCTTTCTCAGCAATCAAATGTGGAAGAATAATAATATGAGGCCTTAGGCTCAAGTAACCTGGTTAAAGGTTTCATCAATTAACACCCAATTAATATACAAGTGATTAATTGTTCTGTCTACTCTTCATTAGGTTAATGTAAAATAACAACATGATTTTATGAAAAACCTCTATAGTGCCATGGCAGGATACTGTGCTGAGTGCTGGCCTACTGAATTACGAATGAATTATTGACTTACAAATTTAAAGAAAACTTTATTTTGTCAAATATTTTGTACGTAAAATTGTATGTGTAACATTGTAACAATAAAGTATTGCAAACTGTGAAAAGAAAGTGCACTCAAGTATTTTGTTCAAACGTGCACTTCCTCTGCATTTTAAATAAATGAATATAAATAAAATTAAACAATACTAAATTAAATAACTCAAAAGGTCAACATCCATGAAGTCTGCAAATTATTATCACTCAAGTGGACATGGAGGAGGATGAAGACGAGTCAAGGGAGGATGTACCTGGAGAGACACTACTACGTTGTTTTTGGTGGACATGTCTTTGGTAATTAGACGTGGCAGGCTCTAATGATGTCTGTCCAGCTGGTGAAGTTACATTTGAGTCCAGGTCAGTTTCAGGTGACTATAGGATTGATGAACTGCTGCTGTAATCCATCTGCAATGACATAATATTTTACTATTCAACAGGGCTGCTCAACCTGAAGGGGAGAGAGGTGCATAACGTAAGCCTGCAGTACATGACTACTGAAAATAAACAGGCATATACCTGCATTCATGTAACCAAAAACTTATGCCGCAATTTCAGTCGTTGTATAAAAGTTGCCACGACTCCCTCTCCTGTGGCTCCCCCTGCTGGTGCACCTGGGGTTCAGCGGTCGGCGTCACCGGCTTTCTGAAGCCACTGCCCCACCCCCCTTCAGTAATCACCAGACACACCTGTTTTGTTTTATGAGTCATTAGTTCAGGTATATGTATGTCTGTTGGTTAGGTAAGGGTTGTGGGTAATTGTTTGTTAGCACCGTCCTGTTTTGTTTATGTCAGGGATTCTCTTTATGTTTGCACGTTGTTGTGTAACCCTGACCCTGCCCTATGGCCTTGTTGGGCACGTTTTCTTGTTTTATTGGGTTTACTGTTAATGTATTGCCTGCTTAGGCATTCCCTTATGCTTGCTTGTCTGCTAAATAAACTCAAGCAAGCAACTCCCTATGTCTGAGCCAGCCCCGAGCACCACCACCGCACCCACGCCGTCTGACCCGTTCCCCAGTGGACCACCTGGGGCTGTTTGTCTTTCCCTCCCACAAGACTACGACGGAGCCGCTTCCCATTGCCAGGGGTTTCTGATCCAACTAAGCCAGTACTTCTCCACCACCGTTCCTACGGTGACGGGGAGCGAGAGAGTATCGGCCCTCATTTCCTGCCTCTGCGGTCGGGCTCTCGAGTGGGCTAACTCCGTCTGGAGAGACAAGAGCTCCGTCATTGAGGATTACGAGGCGTTCACCCACCTGCTCTCCTCGGTGTTCAACCATCCTCCGGAAGGCAGGGATTTGGGTGAACGCCTGTTCCACCTTCGGCAGGGCACCCGGGCGGCGAGGGAGTTCACGTTGGAGTTCCCCACCCTGGTGGACCAACTGGTGGACATGGCCATCTGGCTGGACAGCCTCCTGTAGGCAAGAGGGCACACCGGAGGTGCCGCGCTCGTTCCGTCCACCCACTGGCCGGAGCTGTGCCTATGGAATTGGGCAGTACGGGAGTCCGGAAGGCAGAGTGGGGACCCGGGAGGCGCAGAGAGCAGTACAGCTTCTGTGGCAGAAGGGGGCACTATGCGGCCTATTGCCACCTGCACCTTTCGGTTCCGGGCAGCGGTAGCACAGGCACTCATGCACCATCCCAGGTACAGTCCTCAACCCTCAGTCTGCCACACAAATGCTTATTCCTATATTCTCCCCTAGGTTTCCTAGCTCCACCCCGCTTAAGGCCCTCATAGATAGTAGTGGGTAGGTAGTAGGTAGTGGGGAATTTCATAGATAGGACACTGGCCTTGGACGGTGGACCCTTAGGGTCAGGGTTAGTGCGTCAGGCTACCATTCCACTGTCACTATGACAACCCAACACACCCACACCGAACAGATCTCTTTCTATGTCATAGACATTCCCTCCAGTCACATAGTGTTAGGGCTTCCCTGGTTGTCTGTGCATAACCCTTCTGTGTCTTGGCCCTGTAGGTCCATCGAGGGGTGGTCGCATGAGTGTCTGGGAAGGTGTGTTCCGGTTTCGCTGAATGCCACCACAGTGGAAAGTGCAGACAGTGCCTCCGACATTCCCATTCCAATTGAATATTCGCACCTGTCGCATGCCTTCTCTAAATCTAAGGCTACCAAATTACCACAACATCAGCCTGTGATTGTGCCATTGACCTCCTACCGGGTTCCGTACTGCCCAGTGGTCATGTGGTATCCCCTGTAGCATGCGGAGACCGAGGCTATGGAGACCGAGGCTCCTCTTCACCTGCATCCTCAAGTTTCTTTTTTGTGAAGAAGGATGGAGGTCTGCGCCCATGCATAGATTACTGTACCCTTAATAAAATCACCGTCCGTTACACATACCCACTCCCTCTCATTGCCACAGTGGTGCAATCTGTGCATGGTGCGCGCTTCTTCACAAAACTGGATCTCAGGAGTGCCTACAATCTTGTGCGTATCCGAGAGGGAGGCGAGCATAAAACAGCGTTTAGCACAACGACTGGCCATCAGGAATATCTGGTCATGCCGTATGGTCTTATGAATGCTCCATCGGTTTTCCAAGCATTCATTATCAAGATCTTCAGGGACATAATTGGTCGTGGTGTACATCGATGACATCTTGGTGTACACAGCCACGTGCGATCAGCATGTCGCTCTGGTTCGTCGGGTGCTTGAAAGGCTGCTGGAGCATGACTTATAGGTCAAGGCTGAGAATTGTCTTTTCTTCCAGCATTCTGTTTCCTTCCTGGGATACCGCATCTCTGCGACTGGGGTGGAGATGGAGGCGGACCGCATTGAAGCCGTGCATAATTGACTGACCCCAGTGAAGGCGGTACAGCGGTTCCTTGGTTTTGCCAATTATTACCGGAGGTTCATTTGTGGTTTTGGCGAGGTTGTGGCTCCGATCACCTCCCTGCTGAAGGGGGGGCCAGCCAGGCTACGGTGGACCCCTGAGGCGGACAGGGCGTTCACCTCACTGAATGCCCTGTTCTCCTTGGCGCCTGTGTTGGCTCACCCTGATCCGCCGTTGCCATTCGTGATGGGGTAGATGCGTCCGAGAATGGGGTAGGGGCGGTTCTGTTACAATGGTCAGGCACACCTGCCAAGCTCCGCCCCTGCGTGTTCTTTTTGAGGAAGCTGGCGCCTGCCGAACGGAACTACGACATCGGTGATTGTGAGCTGTTGGCTGTCGTCAAGGCCCTTATGGCATAGAGGCACTGGCATGAGGGGACTAAACACCCTTTTCTCGTTTGGACAGACCACCGTAACCTGGAGTACATCAGAGCGGTGAGGAGACTGAACCCTCGCCAGGCAAGGTGGTCCCTGTTCCTCGCCAGGCACCCTCTCATATATCCCGGGCATTAAGAACGTGAAGGCCGATTCATTATCCCACCGATTCATTATCGAGGGAGAGGCTGGTGGAGGACGGTCCCATTCTACCGGAGGCCTGTATCGTGGCACTGATAGTGTGGGACCTCGATACTGAGATCCGGCAGGCACTGCGCACGGACCCTGCACCTGTGCTGTGTTCTGCCGGTCACCAGTACGTGCCCGTCTCCGTCCGGGACAGGCTTCTGTGCGGGGCTCACACCACCCCCTCCTCTGGTCATCCTGGTATCGGCCCACACGATCAGCTGCCTGGAGGGCAGGTACTGGTGGCCAACCTTGGCCAAGGAGGTGAGGGTTTATGTCTCCTCCTGCTCGGTATGCTCCCAGAGTAAAGCGCCAAGGCACCTTCGTGCAGGGAAATTAATGCCTTTTCCGGTTCCGCAATGGCCTTGGTCGCACCTGTCCATCGACTTCGTTACCGATCTCCCTCCCTCTGGGGGCAGTACTCTGGGACCAGTTCTCGAAGGCTTGCCGCTTCCTACCTCTCCGGTATTCCCATGGCCCTGCAGACTGCGAAGACCCTCTTTATTAATGTCTTCCAGCACTATGGCATCCTGGAGGACATTGTTTCTGACCGGGGCCCCCAGTTCACCTCTCGCGTATGGAGAGTGTTTATGGAGAGGCTGGGGGTCATGGTGAGTCTCACCTCCTGGTTACATCCTGAGGCCAACGGGCAGGTGGAGCGCGTAAATCAGGAGGTGGGCAGGCTCCTGCAGTCCTGCTGTCAGGGCCGGCCGGGGGAGTGGTCGACATTTCTGCCCTGGGCAGACTATGCCCAGAATTCACTGCGCCACACCTCCACAAACCTCTCCCCCTTTCAGTGCATGCTGGGGTACCAGCCGGCCCTGGCACCATGGCACCCAAACCAGACAGAGGCCTCTGCGGTGGATCAGTGGTTCTGGCATGCGGAGGAGACGTGGAACACAGCCGACATGAGTCTCCAGCATGCCGTGCGCTGCCACAAGCACCAGGCTTACCGCCGCCATGGGGAGGCGCCCATGTACCAACCTGGCGACCGGGTCTGGCTCTCGAGCTGGAACCTGCCCCTCCACCTGCCCTGCTAGAAGCTGGGTTCGCGGTTTGTGGGGCCATATAGAGTCCTGAGGAGAGTAAAGGAGGTGACGTACACATTGCAACTGCCATCTACCATGCTTATTCACCCCACTTTCCATGTGTCTCTCTTCAGGCTGGTGGTGTAAGGCCCTCTCCATGAGGCCGGGGTGCTGGAGACCCCACCCTCCGCCATTGGAGACCAATGATGGGCTGGTCTATGCTGTCCAGTCCATCCTGGATTCGAGGCATCGGCGGGGTGGCCTCCAGTACCTCATGGATTGGGAGGGGTATGGCCCGAAGGAGCAGTGCTGGGTCCCAGCTCGGAATATCCTGAACCCTGACCTCCTGTGGAATTTCCACCAGCGCCGGCCGGATCACCCAGAGCTGCGCGTCAGGGGGGTACTATCACGACTCCCTCTCCTGTGGCTCCCCCTGCTGGTGCGCCTGGGCTCCAGCGGTCGGCATCACCGGCTTTCTGAAGTCACTGCCCCTCCCCCTTCAGTAATCATCAGGCGCACCTGTTTTGTGTTAGTCATTAGATCAGGTATAACTGTTGCCCATTGTTAATTTTTTTCTTACACTTCCATGTCTGCTAAACAAACTCAAGCAAGCAACTCCCTGCATCTGACTCCTACGTCCAGAAGACAGAACGTGACAAAAGTAATCTTTTTTTATTGCCGGACTGCGTAAGCGGAGCCGGCCTAGAAGAGCGAATGTCTCTTACTGAGTGAGTGAGTGCCTGACTGACTGACTACCCCTTTTTAAATAGTGTAGTGCTTAGAGACGCGGACTACGGAACAACAGGTCCCGCGTTCGCCTCCCGGCACAGTTAAAACATATTATGCCTCAGGATGTGTTCAGGACAGACAAAAGCTTCACTAGCTACAACCTTCTGTAGCTATGTAATTGGAAGCCTAAAATAAAACAGTTCTGGTGGATATTAGGATTTGTTCAGGATAGACAAACACTTCGCCGGCTACACAATTCTCGCGTCTTTTCACTTGACGAAAAAGTCAGTTATCGTCACCTAGCAGCAGGATATTATGCTGGCAGCACTCACATTTTCTTTATCACAATAAAAGCCATCATCGATATGTATAAGGCAATATAGTTAACAATCTGGTCTTTGAAAAAGAACAGACAAGAATAACATGGAATGGACATTAAACATAAAATGTACAGACTAGATTAACTATATTACCTTATATATTTCAATGATGGCTTTTAGTTTGAAAAAGAAAATGAGTTAGCACCGCTAGCATAATATCCTGCTGCTAGAGGAATGGTAATGAAGCCTCGAATGGCCATCACTATCTTTACCTATATTTATAGATACTGTATCAATGTCATTGACGAATGGCTAATTAGCTGTTAAAACGGCTAGTGGCAAAAGAGGATTTGTTCAGGATAGACAAAAACTTCTCTGGCTACAACCTTCAATAGCTACATTATATAGAAGCCTAAAATGAAACTGTTTTGCTGTTATATTGCCACTATTTCTGGTGGATTTTCGAATTATGTCTTAGGATTTGTTCAGGATAGACAAAAACTTTGCTGATTACACGATTCTCTCGTCTTTTCACTTGACAAGTCCGTTATCATCACCTATATTGATACAGTATTTATTGTATCAATGTCATTCCCAAATGGCTAATAAGCTGTTTAAACAGCCAGTGGCAAAAGCCATAAAGTTCATAGATGCTATTTGTGGTGGAGGAAAACCTAATAAGAAACGTTACTCAGTTCAACACAATGGTTAATGGTGTCTAACGAAATATTCAATGTTGTTAATGCGTAACATTAACATCACTGAATGTGATGTTGATGCGTGACAAAATTATAATGTCAAGAGGCTATACCGACACCTGGCAAATGAATACCTTACGTGGATGACCCGGGTTTGAATCCCGGAAGGGCAACAACAATCATCGCTTTTTATCGTGGGCCAGCTGAACTAAGATTGCCTGCTTTCTTGTTTTATCATTATCTCCATGTCTTCTTTCTCCTCCTCTCTGCTGTCTCCTATCCTCTGTTCCACTATGGCCTCTTCCATGTCCCCTGTTGGCTCTTTACTCTCTGTACCATTCTGCCCCTCTCTATCAAGACTTGTCTCTTCCCTGCCTACTAAAGTAATGCATACACTTATAAAAACACAAAGCATAACCTTTAAGAGATGATCATAATTTTCTCAATTAATAAGGTTATTCAGGTTCAAGTAAACACATAATTTAATTAAACTTTAAACTAAAGTTGCCTGACACTCTTTTCCCTGCTCCCCCTTGCTGTTTTGTTGCAACGGCTTAAACTATTTGCTCATCTGAAGAAAAGTCACATAGTTAGAAATCTGCCGTTCTGTATAGTGGTTGAAATAATGATCGCGTACACGGTCATCAAGGGAGAGAGTAATTCAATTATTTTTTGCAGAATTTGATAGTCTATTGTTCATGATGTTACAGACTCGGTCTTCATACACAATGTCTTACGAACTCAATCTCATCTCACTCAATCTCAAAGTAACTTCCGGTCATACCTCAGCTTTATAGACATCCCAACCTGCAATACACGTAAGCCCATTGGCTATTTACTATTGCACTTTGAATGAACGTGACTTCCTGTGTATGGATAAACAGATGGTCTTTTGTTATCTAAATATAACAAGCATACACTTCAACAACATTGAAAACCGATACGTTTACGTTGCAATTAATGTTGGATGACCTACTAGCTAGCATGGAAATATAGTACTATTAGTGTTAGCTAGCCAAACTTGCTTTACCTAACGTCTGTGTTTCTCAATACATCTCAATATAACTGGGGATACAATTGTGGCAGCAATATTGATAGCTGACCTGGTTTCATCAAAATCTAGCAAACAAACATGGCATTTCGGCGGGCTGCTGCTAGCTACAGTAGAACATGGCGATGTAAGATTAATTTAATTCCATTTTACTGTGTACAAAATTAGTAGCTAGCTAATGACTAAATAATAATGAATGAACAATGCAAGTGTTTTCTAATACATTTAATGTGAACAATGGAACTAGCTAGATAAACACATGAATTACCTGTTGGCCAGAGTTTGGTACCTGATAATTAGCCATGTTGAGTCTTTACTGCATTAATCTTCTCTTCAGCGAAACGTTTGGTGCTTAGTACGCAGAACAACCTGCTCTTTAATTTGTTAGGAAGAAAAGTCCCTCAAAAACTAGTCAACCCCCCCCCCAAATCCTGCCCCCTCATGTAAAAAAAGTGCAAAAAAGAATCCAAAAGTAAAAAGAATTTTAAAAAACGCATTAAAAAAAAATTGTCAACGTTAAATGGTGGTGCGAAACGCGGCCGGTCTTTTAATATTGCATCGAGTATTTCATAGTGTGGACACATTTCTAGCTGCGCCTGAGGATTTATTGTCATCTTTAATCTCCTTGTACGCTTTCTAACATTTTTTAAGTTTGTCGGTAGTCCGTTGGTACCCCAGCTCTCTGAGTTTTGATAACAGGTAGTTGAATACCTTCTTGTTTTGACAAGTGCTGTCAAGCTGATCCTGGACGGACTTTTCTGCCCATAACGACAAAAAAGTGGTAGCCTCTTCATAAGACCAGTTTGACCTGTTGTCTTTCGACATATTTCTGTACTTAGTGCAAAAGATAACTACAGTAGCAAAATTGGTAAGATAAAGCTGGTATATAACAACGTTTACTAAATGAAAGGACGGAAACAGAGTAACATCGTACAGTGAGGGGAAAAAATTATTTGATCCCCTGCTGATTTTGTACGTTTGCCCACTGACAAAGAAATGATCAGTCTATAATTTTAATGGTAGGCTTATTTGAACAGTGAGAGATAGAATAACAAAAAAAAAATCCAGAAAAACGCATGTCAAAAATGTTATGAATTGATTTGCATTTTATTGAGTGAAAGAAGTATTTGATCCCCTGTCAGTCAGAAAGATTTCTGGCTCCCAGGTGTCTTTTATACAGGTAACGAGCTGAGAATAGGAGCACACTCTTAAAGGGAGTGCTCCTAATCTCAGTTTGTTACCTGTCCACAGAAGCAATCAATCAATCAGATTCCAATCTCTCCACGGTGGCCAAGACCAAAGAGTTGTCCAAGGATGTCAGGGACCAGATTGTAGACCTACACAAGGCTGGAATGGGCTACAAGACCATTGCCAAGCAGCTTGGTGAGAAGGTGACAATGGTGCGATTATTCGCAAATGGAAGAAACACAAAAGAACTGTCAATCTCCCTCGGTCTGGGGCTCCATGCAAGATCTCACCTCGTGGAGTTGCAATGATCATGAGAACGGTGAGGAATCAGCCCAGAACTACACAGGAGGATGTTGTCAATGATCTCAAGGCAGCTGGGACCATAGTCATCAAAAAAACAATTGGTAACACACTACGCCGCGAAGGACTGAAATCCTGCAGCACCCGCAAGGTCCCCCTGCTCAAAAAAGCACATGTACAGTCCCGTCTGAAGTTTGCCAATGAACATCTGAATGATTCAGGGGAGAACTAGGTGAAAGTGTTGTGGTAAGATGATACCAAAATCAAGCACTTTAGCATCAACTCAACTCACCGTGTTTGGAGAAGGAGGAATGCTGCCTATGACCCCAAGAACACCATCCCCACCGTCAAACATGGACATGGAAACATTATGCTTTGGGTGTGTTTTTCTGCTAAGGGGACAAGACAACTTTACCGCATTAAAGGGACGATGGACGGGGCTATGTACCGTCAAATCTTGGGTGAGAACCTCCTTCCCTCAGCCAGGGCATTGAAAATGGGTCGTGGATGGGTATTCCAGCGTGACAATGACCCAAAACACACAGCCAAGGCAACTAAGAAGTGGCTCAAGAAGAAGCACATTACGGTCCTGGAGTGGCCTAGCCAGTCTCCAGACCATAATCCCATAGAAAATCTGTGGAGGGAGCTGAAGGTTCGAGTTGCCAAACGTCCGCCTCGAAACCTTAATGACTTGGAGAAGATCTGCAAAGAGGAGTGGGACAAAATCCCTCCTGAGATGTGTGCAAACCTGGTGGCCAACTACAAGAAACGTCAGACCTCTGTGATTGCCAACAAGGGTTTTGCCACCAAGTACTAAGTCATGTTTTGCAGAGGGGTCGAATACTTATTTCACTCATTAAAATGCAAATCAATTTACAGTATCTCACAGAAGTGAGTACACCCCTCACATTTTTGTAAATATTTGATTATATCTTTTCATGTGACAACACTGAAGAAATGACACTTTGTTACAATGTAAAGTAGTGAGTGTACAGCTTGTATAACAGTGTAAATTTGCTGTCCCCTCAAAATAACACAACACACAGCCATTAATGTCTAAACCGCTGGCAACAAAAGTGAGTACACCCCTAAGTGAAAGTGTCCAAATTCAAAAGTCTGCATACCCTTAGTTCTTAATACTGTGTATTGCCCCCTTTAGCATCACTGACAGTGTGCAGTCTTTTATAATAGTTGTCTATTAGGCCCCAAATTCTCGCAGATGGTATAGCTGCCAATTCGTCTTGGCAAAATGCCTCCAGGTCATGCAAAGTCTTTGGTCGTCTTGCATGAACCGCACGTTTGAGATCTCCCCAGAGTGGCTCGATGATATTAAGGTCAGGAGACTGTGATGGCCACTCCAGAACCTTCACCTTTTTCTGCTGTAACCACTGGAGGGTCAACTTGGCCTTGTGCTTAGGGTCATGGTCGTGCTGGAAAGTCCAAGAGCATCCCATGCGCAGCTTTCGTGCAGAAGAATGCAAATTGTCTGCCTCTAATTTCTGATAACATGCTGCATTCATCTTGCCATCAATTTTCACAAGATTCCTTGTGCCTTTAGAGCTCACAACCCCCCCCCCCCCCCCCCCAGGGACATCATTTAGTTTTACTCAGTTTAAAGTTACATCATTTGGTATGGCACACGTCGCCACGAA
>JACXGI010008179.1:0-23343 GCA_016801175.1 Esox masquinongy
CACACACACACACACACACACACACACACACACACACACACACACACAATAGCACACATACACACACACCTCCAAAAAAAATAATCTTAATCGAGATTAAGTATGACTCACAAAACCTGGATCAAGTTCAAAAAGACCCCTGGATTTTGGAATTGTAATTAATCAAAAATCCTTTTGATGTTAATTCAGCATGAGGTAATTCATAATTAGCCTTTGAAGTTAACAGGTTTTTCTACTTGTGAAAACATTGCGAAGAATTGCAGCAAGACCTAACAAGCACACGCTGTTGGGGGCGGTAGTAGGACCAGTTTGTAGGCCTACCGTGTAAACTACAGCCTGCATACATACATTGACTATTTATTGTCGTTTACGCCTTAATCAGAAATATTTTGTGTTTTTCAGCTGTACCCAACAGAATTTTCTTCCCTTTTATTTTAATGCAATTAATTAAGTAATGTGCCTGGGAAGTATTATTAGATATGCATTCAAGATATGCATCCAGTCAATTGACAAACAATCCTATCCTAAATCACAAAAATATGTATTAGTATTTACATGAAGTTCGAAGCACTTCCCCTCTAAGACTCCACAAAATAATCCATCACAAAAACCGAAGACGGCACCACAAACTCCCTTGTGTTCCCTTTTGTCTCCGTGCTTTTCAAAAGCATTTCTGTTTGCGTGTATGAATTGCTTAAGCACTTAATCGGTGGGTTTTCAGAGGGGGTTGGAAAACGAAAACCAAGAGGGATGTTTAATGTGGATTATTATCGCAAAAATGTTTTTTTTGGGGGGGGGGGGAGCCCTCTAAAATCGATGCTTCTCCCCCGGCACTCGGGGGAGGGGGGTGGATTTAACGCTGACTGATCTGAAGTGGCGCCCCGCTGTGAGAACCTGAGTGCTTTGACTCCACATAAAACCGCTCAATCACACAGCTCCGTGTTCTACTAAAAAGACCCTTATGAGATCATTATTAGAAGGATGAACAAACGGGCCCTAATGAGACGGACGACGAAGCCAAGCCGTTTGAACAGAAAGACATGAAGAAAAGAAAGCTAGATGAAATCGGAGATGCATTGCCTTTTGTTTGGGATGTGGATACAGCCCTATGGAAATGTATGCACTCACTGCAGTAAGTCGCTCTGGTTAAGAGCATTTGCTGAATGACCTAAATATAATGTCATGTTAATGAATGTGTATTACCGGTCTGGAGTTTAGTCACAGACCGTAGGAGGCTAGCTGCTAGTTAAACAGCAATAAGAGCCTATTTAGACTACATAAATTGTTGTGACAACACTTCAACTTAAATAGCATTTTACGTAATATGTAAATACTGTTTTCTATTCACACTTGCAACAAGATAATCTTGCTGTGACGAATGTGCAGTGTGCGCACGTTGTGCTTTGACCAAACCCCTGACACGGAAGGCTAATAAACTCATTGCCAATCTTGTTCACCCAGTAACTAATATGGTGCACAATTTAGTACCTCTAGGACGTTATGTATCGGTGCATCCAACGCCGCCAAGTAGCGCCACAGACTGTCCAGGTGCTCACTTAATGCTCTGAGGTCTGGGAGGAGATCCCCCAGGACACCATCCGCCGTCTCATCAGGAGCATACCCAGACGTTGTCGGGAGTACATACAGGCACACGGGGGCCATACTGAGTCACATTGTCGTGATGCTGTGATGAAATTCACGCAAGTTGGAACAGCCTGTGATTTCAATTGTTTATTTTGATTTTCGGTGTGAGTTTGAATTCAGCCCTCAATCGGTCGGGGATTTTGGTTTCCATTGACCGTTGTTACATCATTTTGTTCTCAACAATTTACACAATGTACAGTAAAGATTTTGATCTTTGATATATTTCCTTCAACGAGACCCGATGTGTGAATGAAATTTTTTTGAGCAGTGTTTTAAAGAGAGATATTTGTTTTGTTACTCAGGGGCCTGCAGTTGGACTAGTGGTAAAACATCTCACCGCTACTGAAATGGTTGATATGTCATTGATATGTCAATGGTTGATATGTCATGCCATCAAGGTGAAGAATCAGTCAGGTCCTTGAGCAGGACACTTAACCTCAATTGCTCCTGTAAGTGGATAAGAGCATCTGCTAAATGATTAAATTATCAGTGGAAATGTAATGTTGGTACGAGTGTGAAACATTTCACGGAAAGAAATCAAGGTATGTCAACACCACGTGTAATGTAGACCTGTTCTTCACGAGTGCTGTTGAGAACTGAGAACAGATGAGCTCCGATGTGTGGGAACCCTCAGCCTTTGTCGAATCCACATCCAACAGGGGCAGATATGAAAGAACGAGCCCCGCGACATGTTCATAACCTCACTCTTCTCCTAACTGTAAAACAAAAAAGCAAGGAAAAGGAAAAGAGATGGACTCCTAAAAAACAAAATGTTATGGAACTAGAAACTCTGTGGGAACTAAGAAACCAGAAACCCAAAAAAGGGTCATATTGAGAGTTTCCTCCTGTTAACATACACACTGGAAAACAAAGTCACGCTAATTATGCTATCCATCAAGATCAAAAGGTAAAAATAAGCAGCCCATATGCAGAGTGACACCATATGGCTCTGAGGCCCCGGCTTGTTTCCACAACATCAGTCTGCTTCTACACTTGGTTGGTGATACATTTCCTGTCACTCTATCTGACTTGGTGATTGACTTATTGGAGAACGGATTTGAACAACAACTTTGATTTGGACCTTGTTTTGTTGGTTTCTGAGCTTCTTAACTTCAAGCCAAGTATGTGACTTTAATTAGCCTACATATTTGTTGAGCTGACATTTTTATAGGGGTTCTTTAATTATTTAATTACGCTTGTAGCTTGGCAAATGTTTCCTCTAATTGGCAAAAAGACATGAAACAAATTCAATAATCACTGATTGAGAACTGAAGCACTAAACGAGAGGTGTTACGTTTTCAGGTCCCGCAGCTGTCCTTCGTAACAGTCAACTATCAGGTCACTTGAGGCATCACTGTCAACATTGACTCATAATGTTGTGCAATTCACCACGTTCGTTCGATTCAGTCCACAATAGGGTGTGACCACATGAAAAGAACATCAAGAGTGGCTGCCCTAGGAGCTGCTGTATCACAGGTTTGCCAGGAGAAGAACCGTGGCTGGTTTTCATTGCATGAACTGTTTTTCCAACCAGCCACACGCACAGATTAGAAGCTTGAAACATTAAAGGGTTGACCACCTGTCTCAGTCCCCCTCTCTCTGGCCTACAAAGAGACCACTGGGAGATTCCCTTCCAACAAATATGTGCCACCTGCTTCCTTTAATGTCCAGCTACTTTTTTTTCAGTGACTTTTTTCCAACCACAATGGCTTACTTTGTGACCAGTGCCCAGTTTAGCAACGAAGCTACATACAAAAAAAACACATCACAGTGTCGTGAATTTATCTCAGCTGCAAGTTGACACACAGCTTAAAATCTGGCGAGTGGACCTCTTCAGAAGTTTGTTTTCATCATAGAACTCAAGAGAAGTGAGTAGGACAAGTGGGTTTACTGTCTCTTATAAGGGGATTTTGTGGTGATTGTTCAGTGTGAAAACATTTGTGAAATAAAACCATATGGTATCTGTCTTCTCTCACTATTGCTGGAAAGGGAATTCATGTTGTTATGTTATTTTATTAATAACAACAACAAATGCCCAAAATGGTAGATCATGCTTTACAGTTCATCATTAGATATTCTGGGCCTCGATACCAAAGCCTTTACAAACGCCTTTAATGAGGTACATTTAAAAAGGCAAAACATCAATTCTTGGAAGCAATAAAACATTCTTAGACTACAATACAAACAACTTTGGAATGTTTTGGACATCATGTGTTGAGTACAATGATTTCCAAACACTGAATATAATATTGTCTTGTGCTAGCTGAAGCACTGATATTTGAAGAAAGCACAGTCGTTTCATAGTTCAGACAAAAAAAACACATTAGTTACATATTTAGGAAAGTGGCTCACTTCGTGAATCCATTGGCCTGGTGTTCAAATCGATCTGAAACTTCAAAGGGAAAAAAAAACATGTTGGATGTCTCACAGCGAGCGAGTCATAAAAGCCAGGTCAAGGTCTTTGTCGTGGGAACTGTTTGGGAGTGGAGAGCCTTGGCGCTTGTTGTCAGGGGGCAGCTCGGGGACACGTAGCATGACTTCAGACCTGGACTGTCATGTAGCAGCCTAACCTACTGCCCTATGAAGTCTTCCACAGAACCAGAAGAAGAAAACAGAAAAAGTCATACTCATTTTAGAGAATGATCTCTTCCCTCTCTTTCCCCCTCTCTCTATCTATGCTCAAGGCGAGCTCTTTCATCTTTTGTTCCCACCAAAACAGTCATCCGTGACACTTAGGAGTCCATTTAACTTGAATGGAATAATAAAGACCATGAGTCCGACTGATCCGTTCGGTATAACTACATTACAGTAATGATGAGCAACACAGATTATTTGAGACACCCTACAGGTCAGTGCAAGAGGCTTTGATGGGACTTTATCGAATTGAACACAGCAAATCGCTAGGGGGAGAGAGAGAGAAAGAGGGAGACAGACTGACAGACAGTCTTACGCCAAGTCATGCTCAGTGTTAGATTAACAGCACAAGTCAAACATTCTGAGAATGACATCAAAGGCGACTTTCAACAGTGGGATTTTTCCACTCAGGGAAAAAAGTAATCGCAAACTGTCATCGCACAAACTCGGCCACGGATATATTTTCTTCTCTGCTTTTTACAGTAAAAAAGGTTTATTTAATTTCTCCTGTTTTAAATGTCACATAGGTTAACATCATTTGACCAGGTATAATGGTCAAATGATTACAATATAATGGTCAAATGATTACAATGTTTGACCAGGTATAATGGTCAAACATTATTCGTCTTTCGACTGCATGTCACCTTTTCAAGAGCCACATATGAACCTGGATCAGAACCTGGATCATCAAAGGTGGTGCTTTTTCCCATGCTAGTTCTGTGGTCCTGCTATTATATATAAGGAAGATCATTTTAAAGAGATCAAAGGCATGCTTGGTGTCTAGTTGTAAATTGGTGCCTCTATTTCATCTAAGGCTAACCGTCTGGAGTCAAAAGGCAGCAGGCTACTGTAACTGAACACTTACAGGTAATAGAGCTAGGCTTCCCTGTAAACACCTTCATTTGAAATATGCAATTTGAGAACTCAACAAAATGGTTGTCGTCTTTTCTCCAGTTACTTCCCGGCCGTGCTTGGCTATACTTCCAACCGCCACCAACGATACCACCTGTCCTTTCAATGTGAAGTAAACAATGAAAATGCACTTCAAAGGCTATCCGCTTGGCACTTGTTTCTCCTCAGAGCCCAAACTGTTTATCTTAAAGGCATATATCAGGCCACCTCAGGGCATTGTTTGCTAGTAAGCCGTTTCCGTCTTTCTAGCTTGTGTGTGTCAGGGCTCTGTCAGCCTAGACCACAACTCTATCAACAATCGATGGCAAGTTCCCGCCGCTGCCAAACATTACAGAAGATTAATCATCGTCTAGGCCCCCAGCACATGCTCGATAGAGAAGCGAAGACTTGGTGGCAGGAAAGCCCTTTTTGCACCGGTGAGTCAGGGGCCTGTCATTCACTTTGTTCATTGTAATGCAGCTCTGAATACATCCAAGTCTACATTTCGTTGCGACATATTCTATTGATTTTGTTGAAACTCGAAACATTAACTTTAAGAAAAATCAATTAACCACCCATAAAGGAAGAAAAATGAATGCATCCAGATGTCAAAAAGGGAAGCGCTAATACAATGAAAATCAAGTCCCTCTCGAACTGCCCAGATGCATTACAAACCCAAGCCTGATGATGGGGAAAAAGGTCTCTCCACGCCAGCTAGATTTGGACCAGATGGAAGTAAAAGCAGGTCTCTCTCTCTCTCTCTCTCTCTCTCTCTCTCTCCATCTCTTTCTTCAGATTAATATGTGCAAGAAAGAGAGCTTCCACATGTGAGGTAGACAAGTGTGAATCTAAAGTGTCAGTTCTTATATCGTAACAATAGCAAAGGTAATCTCATAATGGCACCCCTTTACTGTACTCTATTAAGATATGACCAAGCGAGTGCAGAGCCTTTGGTTTAGCGGTAACTCTATTCACTTAAAAACATTTCCCCACTGTAGACTGGGATTCAGTTCCCCTCTCCAAACCCTCAACCTGTGCGATTAATTTCATTGTATCCAATTTTTAATGGTCTCAATTAAGGGCGCAAATATTAGCCTGAAATGGATCTGAAAATAAATAAAAAATAACACACAGAAAAACGCATTACATAATCTGGAAAACCTCTATAAGGGGTCATTTGAAACACAACCAGACATCAACTTCTGTGAAACTTCAACTCAAGTGCAAATCCATTTGGAAAGAAAATGGTTGTGGTTATAGGTGAAACGTCATCATCTCAGCTATTAGATATCCTGCTGTCCGATATCAAATGCCATGCCAATATAACCCAGCCCTGTTCTGCTTGTGCTCCAGAGCGATTCTGTAAATATTATATACGGCTTTGGCAACATTAGCAATGTATCTGGTGACTTCAGAATGCTAACCAGATGTCGTTTGAAGTCTGCTGGTCCCACTATGTAGCTGACAACAAATAACACACACTTTTAGTACATGGTAAACATTTGATGCTTTCGCATTTTTTCCGTTAATCTTTTTAAGTTTGTCCTCGGCAGGGGGAGAAAACTTGTGCTCTCTCTCGGTCTCTCTCTCCCTGTCTCTCTCTCCTCTCCGTCTCTCCTGTTTGAATCTCTCCCTCTCTTACTTTCTACTCCTCTAATCCTAGACGGAAGGGACTTGTTTGGATACCACTTGAAAAGTTGGATTCTGAAATAGCCAGAACCACATCTGAGAAAAAGACAGAGAATTAACAAGACACCAACGATTCAGGGCAAAAAAACAGGAAAAAAAAAAACATATTGTTCAATATGGAGACCCAGAAGTATAATCCTGTAACATAAGTCATCCGGAGGCAATGAAACAGACTCCAAAGCAACTTTGTGAAGGCGGCCAGAGACGGAAAATAAAAACTGTTGTTAGACAACATATTTGTCCGCCGTCTCGCAACTAGGACTTGTTTGGTGTTGATGGCTTCTGAGGGAGAAAAAAAACATGACACGATGGCTGCCTGCTTTGAGTCCCCGTGGATATGTGTGTGCGTGTGCATGCGTGTGTGCGCAACTGCTCTTGATCCTGTGTGTGTGTGTGTGTGTGTGTTCGTGTGTGTTTGCGCGTGTGACCATCATTAACAGAGGCCGGATAGTGGCCGGCGTCATTGCCTTTCAAAGGGTGACTAAACCCCGGCCGTCTCTTTCATGTGGGTGACGACGTGACCTTGCTTGATCTACGGAGAATGGCAGCCAGGCGCCCTGGTCCGGTTAGAGGCAGCCGTTGGAAAACAATTCCAGGGCCCGGTGCCATCCATCCATCCCTCCACCCATCCATCCCTCCATCCCAGCTGCATCCTCTCAACAAAGCCAGGATTGAAGTGGTTTCATTTATTTATTCCGCTTTCGTAAGGCTGACTTGAAAGACCCGACTCTGGGGTTTTTATGCATTGTAACTTGGTTACCTAAAGAAGCCTTAAGGAAGACACTCCCAGAGATCAAAGCGTCGTGGAGACACAAAGTGGGGCCCATTTTAAAGTGTGACACACAATGTCATGTCTACTGGTAGCTCAGTAATCCTCTCAGCCGGGATTATTCAGTCATGGCGGAGCAAAAATCACCACGGACACAATTCAAATAGCACCCTACTTCCTATGTATAGCACTCATTTTGACCCGGTGGGCCCCGATGAAAATAGTGTACTATCAAGGGAATAGGGTGCAATATCGGGTCATGATGCCAAACCACTGGCACACGCTACATGTTTCAGCTTCACCTTCAAAGCTACAGTACATCTGTAAGCCCCATACAATGACAAAGCATCTACCCCTTTACTGAAGTACCGCGATCGTCTGTCTTGCTCGAGACGGAGGATGGTAAAGCCTCACGTCTTCGCCCGATTCAGAGGTGAGATTAGCCCCGCCTGCAGAGGCTCTGTATAGTGGAGGTGTGGGTAGGAGGGAAAGATAGAGAGAGGCGGGGGCTGAAACCAAATCAGGGTATGAAGGTATATCCACCATTGGCTAAAGATTTTTCCGAGGCCTGAGATAAGAGGCAGGGAACCAGTTTGGGAGAGGAAGATGCCGAACCATTAAGTGTACATAAGTCTCACCCAGACAACAGGACAGATGTTATCAAAAATCTATCCTGGACTTTCTCTCTCCCTGTTCCCCCTATGGAATATGCCTTTGATTCCAGAATCATGCCAGTTTCAGTAAGCTGTGCGGCTCCAAGGCACCAAGGTCGAATCTACTATCAGTATTTGATTCACTGATTAAATGCCTCACCGCGTCACTGGCATTATGGATGTCTACTGCCGGCATGAAGCAGCTAGCCTCAATTTGACCCATCAACTGTTTAGCTCCCGAACCCATTGCTTGAGACTGTTGGCTAGTTGCACGTCCACATCGCTTTTGATGCGGCGATGATAGTATTTGAGGAAGACCTAGGTTGGCATGCCAAATTTCTTTTGTCACCTTAGGTAGTAGAGTGGCTGTTGCGCTCTCTTGACAACACTGACGGGGCAAATATTAGTGTTGAAATGGGGGCGAAAGTGCGCTGGGAAAACCTCAATGATCCTTTGAATACCTTCGAGGAACTTATTCTGGTGACATGAACATTGATGCACAGCTGCCATTAATTAACAAAAAAATGATCTTGCTCTTATCCATAATGATCTCATTATGCAAACGTTTGGGACCATATAAATGCTGTTATGTTCTCCAACAATTTGGCACACGTGCTAAGGGACATGAGTCATGCTAACCCACACATTACCTAAGACACCATCTTGATGATTTAAGTAAGTTTGGGTGAGTAATCCGTCTTGTCATTGAGATCCAATTGGTCCAGGGGCACTTCACAGGGGACGACGTGTTTACTGTCATCTTTTTTCCTGTAGAAATACTATTGTGGAATTAATTCAAGCTGCAAATTCAAATCGAGGAATGTGATCACGTGTCCTTTAAAACCTCTTCAACCAAACACCTGGGATAAGTTCAGTGTGACAAAACAGTGTGCAGCGCTGAATTCAATGGAAACATTACTGTACCAAACAACCATTTCAAAAACACTGTGATCATGGTGGCCTACAGTGCAGTTCCACATGGTGCGCTGTGTAAGTGGTCCCGTTTTGGTCACACCCATATTGATCTGACCACACCCACCAAGTAGGAGTAAATGTACCTCAAAGTCTAAGAACGGTGGTCGTCATTCAGTACAAAATGTCAAACAATGTGGAGTTGACATGAAGTCAACCAGCTATTTGTTCGCTTCCCAAATTGGCCTAGCACACCATCTACTGGCCATGTGCTGTATTAGGAAGAAAAAAAAAATCTAATTCGCAATAAATTCATAATAAACATTCTTGCTTCAGCATTAGCTCAAATAACTCTGAGCAAATTATTTGAAGTTGCAGAGCAGAACTGCTAATGATACTAATTATAGTGAGATTCTGGATACAGTGTGTTCCCAAGTATGAAACAACCAGCAAGCCATGAAACAACAACTACTCTCCTTAGGACACACTCACTGCAATACACTTTTGCTATGGATGAGAATCCTTTGAAAGCCTTGGTTTTTATTAAAAGTAGAGGGTTACTGAAATAGAGGAGAGAGAGGGATGAAAAGAGAGAGAGCGCTAACGAGAGAAATTGAATGAGAGAGTGGGGAATAGAGAGAGAAAGAGAGAAAGACAAGAATCGTTTGGAGTAAGAAAACACATTTCAAAGAGTTTCCAAACAGCCTCCATGTGAAATCGGAACTAATAAAGTATGTCTCCTCTAAACAATAAATAATGCATCAAGAGGAAACAACATGAAACACAGAGACTTGTTTCATCCTCAAAATGAGGGAGAAAAGGATTTAACGGATGTCAGTGCGTTGCATTCATGTCACGCAGCAGCGGTCTTACCAGGCGAGGCCTCATTTTAAGTCAATACAATAATACTGAAGGAACTTCCCTGCAACTTTGCGTACATTTTGTCTAGATTCGAATATGGTATAAAATGTGTGTGACAATGTTTAGCATTCGCTATACCGCCCTTCAAAGGCAAAACACAGTAACTTCACAAAATTGGCAAAAATGTCATGTTAAGATTCAAATCAGGGATTATAGTATCTTTTAAACTGTGTGACAAAAAAAATCAGGTTAATTATGTTCTAATGTGAGTGTGAAATTAGCAGGGAGTGTAAACTCCATGTAAAATCCAAGATAAACTGCAAGTACTGTTATTCTTACTAACAGATCAAATGTTGTTTACATTTACAGTTTTGTCATTTAGCTGAAACTCTTATCCAGAGAAACTTACATACATTATTGATTTAGTATCTATAATACTCTACAATGTTTTCTGCCGGATTGCGTAAGCGGAGCTGGCCAAGAAGAGCGAATGTCTCACACTTAGTGAGTGAGTGACTCTTTGTTAAATAGTGTAGTGGTTAGAGATGCAGACTTTCATGAGGACGACCTGTGTTTGATCCATGCCCCCGACCGAACAAAGTATGCATTTTGATCTGTTCAGGATAGACAAAAACCTCGCTGGCTTCAAGCTTCAGTAGCAATCTTATATAGTAAGCCTAAAATAAAACCATTGCAATTATATTGTTACTACTTCTGGTGGATTTTCGAAGTACGCATCCGTGCATGCTTTATGAGGTGAAATAGATCACAGCCCCTTGCGCAGTAGAAGAGGATGCGTTTTCGTTAATAAATGTCCTGTTGCCCACGTTATTTCAGCAAAAATGTAATGGCTAGGATAAATGTTGCATTTGGAGTCTATAGGGAGGTGGAATATTTTGACCCTGGTTCAATTCCCTTCACAGATGTTCCAATTTTTGTCTCGCAGAAATATTTATCCACTCTGTACTTTTCAGCCATTACACAACAATATATACACTCTGTTATAACATGAATCTCAGAGTAAGAGTAATTGTATTACGTGACCATTTTATATTTTTATTGTTTTCTAAAGAAATTAACCAGCCATGGAGTGATTGGAGTCATTGTTTTCATTATAGGTACTGTATAGAATTTAGCTAGCCATCTAGAGTAATCTTTGTACAAAAGTAGATTTTAGTTCCGTTAATAAACATTCTGTTGTCCACGTTATTTCAGCAAAAATGTAATGGCTGAGGTAAAAGTTACATTCCTGCTGTTTAAATACCGTAATGGTTAAAGACACAGTCTACCACATAGAAAACCACAGATCGAAACCAGCCAGGGACAACAACATTCATTTCTTCTGAATTGCAGGCTGGCTACACTAGGCTCGCCTGGTTCCTTTTCCAGTTTTATTACAGGTGAAGAAATAGGTTGAGTGAAGGCAGGGATTATTACAGTTTTTCCCAATCAATTTGACACACTTCTCACATAAACTCACATAACTGCTCTCAAAACAGTTAACACAGCAAACTAAACACACTCTTATTTTGGCGAAACAGGTCAACATTCGCTGCATAATGAAGCACTGCATTTTATTCTAGGAATGCATTTATTTCAAATAAATACTAACATCAAAACTACAAGTGCGTTGTCTGTTGAGTTGATAACAAATTCAGCTGTAGATACACAAATAAATGAATTAAAATACATGTTTTCTGTGAAGTTCTTCAATGAGGAGTTCAGTTGTATAACAATGAGTTTTTGCCCTAAAAAATAATTATTATGTAGATGAATACATAAGTAAATAAATGAATAAATGTACTGCAATCATTGAATGGATTAACTTTATTGAGCCAGCCTCAATTACATCTGGCCAGAGAATTTCATCTACATCACAGCATTTATTTTCACAAGTCATGCATCGTGGGAAAAAATGCTGTGAATGCTGGATCCATCCTTGACATGCTAGTGCCTCAATTTCTTCACAGGCCTCTTCCATCGCTTGAAGAAGACTTACTTGGTTGTAAGGGTTGCAATCATATACTTTCCACATCCAAGAGGAGAAGAACTTCTCAACTGGATTCAGGAAAGGAGAAAATGGTGGAAGGAACACCATCCTGAAATGTGGGTGATGCTTTATGCAGCACTATGCAGATAGATGCCTGAATCTTTTCACTTATACATAAGTGAAAAGATTGCTATTGATATATATATATATATATATATATATATATATATATATATGGAATAGTATATGGACCCAAACATAATATCCAGGAAAAAATATATTTTAGTTTACAGTAGAAGTGTAGTAATTGGCTTGCACTCGCAACTTTTTCATTCTTTTTCATTCAAATGGAGGTATACAGGGCACTTTGTATACCTGCTTGATTCGTATGGCATATCTCCTTAGAACACGATCATTTGGAGACTGCGTTGGTGAATATTAGGGATGCACCGATACCGATATCAATATCGGGCCCGATACTGGGCTCATGTACTTGTAGTCGTACTCACAGAAATATGCCGATACCACGAACCGATACCACGTCATGGAAACATTAAGTGAAACTCGATGATTGTGTCGCCTCTGGCCGCATACGCACAGAATATAGAACTCAGATTGGTAGAGCGGGAAGACGGAGATGTCAGCAATTACACAAGTAGAGTACAAGCTCTGCTCTGCTAAGTAGGAAAAGAAAAACACTAATTTAACACAAGCAATTTGATAAAATATTGTTAGACACAACACAGCGTAGAGTTCAAGGAGTATGGTAACGCTAGCAGTGCAGAACCACAACAACAGCTAACTCCAACATTGGAGAAGCGAAATAAAATGAAAGAGCAGAGTATGAAAAGATTCAATGAATCGCGCAGTTTACTATGCACGAGCATCAGAGCAGAGCAACAACGCCCAGTCCTGCACGTTCAGAGTATTAAACTAGCTAGTGAGGTCAGAGAAAAGTAACTGGTGTGTCTGTGCATGCACGCGTAACGGTCAGTAAGTGGCTGTCACATTGATATAAAGGTAGCCATCGTCTGAGCGACAATCCAAGGTAAGAAGCTAACTCACAATTCGATAGCTACAATGGATTCGCGTCACGCAGGCAACAATACTCTAATGCGGCAGCGGCAATAAGACCTTCGGTTTTCGTATTTTGCCTTCAAAATAAAAGTCTGCGATGGGTTGTGTGTATTGTTTATATTTTCAAAGAAAAAAACTATTTCGGGTAAAATATAAATTAAACAAATTACAATTTATATAATACAATATATAAGGTAAAGAATATTATAAGGTGGAGCACATTGGGAAATAGTTAACGTAGAGAACCACAACATGTTTAGGGGACAAAACCTTTGTTTTTTTACTGGAAAAAATCCTACATATTGCAGCTTTAAGTACTTGGTATCGGTACTCGGTATCGTCAAGTACCCAAATATAAGTACTCGTACTTGTACTCGGTCTGAAAAAAAGTGGGATCGGTGCATCCCTAGAGAATATTGTGGAATAGTTGATTGTCCTGTTTTATTCTTTGCTGAATTTCTTTGAGGTGGAGGGGGTTGTTCTGGACCACCATGTCAACAATGGCATGCTCTTGTTCAATTGAAAATAGTCTTGTTCGTCCACCTGAATGTTCTCGAACTTCAATTCTGAATAATGTTTGGACAAGCAGGAACATTTAGAGTACAAAACTAGAACTAGGTAAAACAAGGCTACATAGACTCTCACTGTAGAAGTAGAATGGTATAGTTACTTACCGTTTTTCCCACTGAAATGTGTGGATAATTGAAGCCACTGTGGATCTGTTTATGTTGGGCTGAACTCCCTGCCCAGCTTCTCTCAAGAGAGACCATCATTTATGACAATGGCCAATAAGGGTGGCTCTGATTTCATTTTAAACATGTCTGTACCCTATCCTTCTACCTCTCCTCCCTCCTCTCACACCTTGTCCTCCCCTTCCTCTCTGTCCATGTCTTATTATATTTTCTTCTCATGCTCTTTCCACTATACCATTGCCCTCCAATCTACCCATCTCTTCTTCTACTCCTCCCTCTTCTCCTCGTCCTACATCCTCAACTCTTCTTGCTTCTTCTCCTACATCCTCAACTCTTCTTGCTCCATCTCCTCTTCCTATACCCTCTACTCCTTTCCTGTCATCTCATTCTACCTCCTCTCCCTCTGCCCTGTCCACCACCTCTCACTCTTACTGTAAACCTCATCCTTTTCCGCATCTCATTCTTCTTCTTTGCTGTTTTTCTTTTCCCCTTTTCTAGTTGTTATAATTAAGACAGATGTGTAAACAATTAGGAAATTTGCACTTCTTGTGTTGTGTGTATTATTAACTCATCAGATATCAATTTGGGGCTGATTGGAAACAAACCATTTGCAACTGAGAATTTAACAAATAACAGAGTTTTGTTTGTTGTGTTTGGAAAATGGTACACACATTTTTGTGCACAGTGTTTTGAGAAAATGATGCATGTGATTTGTAACTTATATTAAATGAAGGAAAATCTACAATCTGCTTAGGACAATTACAAAGTGTTCAGATCACTGTGTTAACTGTTTTGAGAGCAGTTACCTGAGTTTAGAGAAATGTGTCAAATCGATTGAGAAAAACTGTGAGTGACCATGATAATATGAGAGCCACGTTGGAAATTAAGCCAGGACACCAAGGTCAGCGCGTCTACTCTTACAAATACTCTCTCAAGTACCATTAGTGACCACATAGAGTCCCATTCAAAAAGATGACACCCTGTACAGGGCAATGTCCCCTTCACCGCATTGGGATTTGATAGTAAGACCATAGGGTAGAGTGACACCTACTGACTCTCCAACACCACTTCTGGAAGCATGCAGTCTCAAATTCAGAGATTGACACTACTTGGCTTCAGAAGCAAAGACACTAATAGTTGTCATGGTTGATATACATAAAGACAATGACATATTAAGTAGCATGTGGTGCTCCAGAGGTCTATGTCGCTACCACTGTCGTGCATGTTCTTATGAAACCTGGCTTTGAATCTGACCTTCTGCTCATTCAACAAAAGTGATTTCTATTGTTCACCACTTTCCTGTCCAATAAAGCACCAAATGCCTTAAAAATAATCTTTAAAGCAATATCATATGAAAAATAATCAGTACATTATCACCTACAAGATATGTCTTGCTAGCAAGTTCACTGTTGGTGCTGATACAGCATTCTGTGTTTTCAGGGCCAAACAATTAGTCAACATAACCTTCACATAATCTAAAATGGTGTTCTGACAACTGTTTTCAGCTTTGTGGTTCTTCCTGAAGCAATGAAGAAAGGTGTTATTTTAGTTAATCTCTTTTCTGCCTTTAGGATGGAATGGTCATCAATCTCAAGTATTCCAACGACACCAATCTATCCCCTTTTCTCCCTTCTTCACCCCTTCCTCCATTCAATAACGACTAAAAACCTCTGCATTTCTCCCTACAGTCGGTGTCTGTGGTTCTTTCATGTTCTGCCTTGCTGTCCCATTGGGGATAGCAGAGCCAGTTCTCATGACTCAGTACAATCAACTGGCCGCCCACTGCGAGGAGGGAAAATAGTCCTGGCCACCAGCTGACGGCCAAGGACAGAGGATCAAACCAACCGCATTGGGGGGGTGGGGGGGGACAAGAGTAACAAAAAGGTTTCCTCTGGTAATCTCTGTTAAATTAGAATAGACATGCGAAGTGGTTTGGATCTCTGGAATGGGTTAGGTTTGCACTGTGGCTGGCTGGCAGTTCAGTGTATGGTTATCATATTAGTCACTAGATTGCACAGTTGAGTTCTGTTTTGTATAAAAATATTATTTTGGGAGTTGGTTTGGCCTTCTATGTGTTGTGTGTTGACAGTGTGAGTCTGTGGTGTACCATTGAGTTTGGTATGCATGTGCGCGTGCATTTGTTTCTTTGTCATATGCTGACTGCATTAATGCTACAATACTGACATCTTGTGTCATCATTTGGTAACTGAGGTTGTGCTCTACAACTTACCGGGAATGCTTTTGTGAGCTGCTGGGTAAGATCAAAAATGTTTTTTAATAATAATGAGAGAAGTAATTTATTTTTTATTTGTTTTAGTCTCATGTTTATGCATCAATCAGTGTTGAGTCAGCAGTTGGCTATCTCAGGCGGCGGAGAAGTAGAGTTTGTTTCTAGATGGGAAATAAAATCCTTTGTTTCTAGATGGGAAAACACGCACATCATTAAACCCTAATAGTAATGTGTTTAATACAGGAAAGAGAAATATAAATAGGAAAAAAAAAATTGTTAACAGATTAGTCTCACCTTTAAAACATTTGGGGAATTTGACTTCTCCATCAATGCACTGGCTTGACACTGCAAAGCCACACTTATTTTCCTTGTTAATACAGCGAAAAGTGATGATTTCTTTATGGAGGGTTTTGCTGGGCCGATAATTTCTCATGTAGTATGCTTTGGGAAGTTTAATCGTGCATGGAGCTGTGGGATAAAGAGAGAAATTATAATAAATTGGAATTATTTAACTTTCGATGCAGATTATCATTAAAGTGAGCAATGGATAATCTAAGGAATCATAGTTAGAGAGAAATCCATTTGACTCTGACCTCATTGAATATTTGAATAACTGTTATCCATTGTTAGTTAAGAAAATCACATTTAGAACACAATCTCTTCTGTAAGGTTGCTTTGTATACATTATAGATGTCTTTAAAAATTATCCTAATCTTTACCCTATCTGTAGCAATCCATCAGAACCCCAAAATATACGCCAGTATTCCCTAACAAAATAAATGTCTTCTCAATCATCTCTTCATATGTGAAATAGGTGTTTTCTCAAGTTGCACATATGACAAAATATTTTCACATTTATTACCTTTGGAAATCCCATGTTACCACCATGTTTTCACATGTGCAAAGAAAAATGTTTCACCTCACGTAAATTGTAGTTGAACGTTAAAAAACATTCACGTGAAATTCAGATCTCCAGTTAAAAATCGGAAAAACGTTTTTTGTGAAAATGTCCTGCTCACATTTATAACATTTCTTTCACATCTAGGAAAAAACGTATGAAAACCAAACTGCAGTTTGACGTTCGAAAGCATCTGGAACTACAAGTTCAATCTCCTGTGTCAATCTCATTACTTGTCAAAAGGTGGTAATATAATTGAAAAAAAATCTATAATTCCATTTGTTTAAAGATTTATTTGCCTACATGAGTATATAAATTAAAGTGTGTTAAATTATTATTGACAGGTTCTGAGCCATTCACACACATCATTGTGGTCTTCCTTGGTGTTGCATTGCTATATGTACATATATCCCCTCAACCCACCTATAAGTTAACCAAAATAGTAGAACCTAATGGGTTATAAATACAATAAGTAGTGTTCCCAGCATTAGCACTTACATGTGTTATGTCCAAGAAATTTGCAAAGAGCCAATAGTGGGTTTGGGAGGATGTCAGTGATCCCAGCACGTTTTCATCCGACCAACGGTGGGCCTGATTTTGGTAAACCTTCTGATATTACATTTTGTTTGAGAACCCCATAGGAGAGAAGGTTTGCAGGAGCTCTACAACTACAGTTGGAACTTCAACTAGGAAGCTGTTGCTGAACCTAGAACATATTCTTTCCTCTCGCCTATATTTGCTGAGGAACATTCACAGAAAGAGTTTGACCAAGTTCCCTTTTAGCCTCGACAATGGGTTAAAGTTTGCACCAGTTCAACAATTAGACAAGGTCTTCCAATATTTTTTTCATGCTCCAGACCATGGTTTGCATTACTTCCAAAAAGTGTGTGTAGAAAAAGGCTTTTCCGAGCATTTTCTGAGAACATGTAAACCAATATAGTGTTGGCTGTTCCTTTGCAGCCTGTAGGTGCTTCTAACCTATTAACAGGTTATAAACAGGTTAAAAGCACCCTACTGAAGGAAGTCACTGCATCCAGTATTTTTAAGGCCTTGGTAAAATTCATTTTAACATTTGGACTCAATTACAATCTGAGCGAGTATAAAATTTAATATCGAAGATCGTGTCTCTAGTGCATATCATCCAGAGTCTTGAGGTGCTCATGAGAGATTTCATTAGAATTTGTAATCTATCTTGAGACCTTACTGTCTGAGAATGAACAAGACTGGTATGAAAGATGAGAAGTTGTTCAGGAGTCTCTCGGTTTTAGTCTCAATGAGTTAATGTCTGGAGAGAGGTCCTTAAGCATGCTGAGAGACTGTTGCAGGACAACCCCTCAAAAAATGAAAACAAATTTGCTGGAGCGTGTTAGCGCATTTACTGATCGATGTTAAGTTGTCAGTGAAAACATGTAGGAGGCACAAACGAGAATGAATGTTTGGTATCATCGTAAAATGTGATAAATCAGAAATCAATGTCTTACCCCTGCAAGCTGGCTTCTGGGACCAATCTCCTGTTTTTTGACATTCAACTTCCAAAGGCCCATCCAGAACATAGTTTACATTACATCCATATCTGACAGTGTCCATGTAGCCATACTCCCTTTTCATTGCAGTAGTCATGTAACCGTTGCTGATGTTTTTTGGAGGTGGACAGGTCACCACTGGAAACAGAGGTCAGGAACAGTTCAGTGTGTTGTTTATTATCTCCTATCACTTGTTCACAATCGTCATCATTCTAATGAGACACAGTAAAGAGGCTCAGTCTATCTAATTGTCTTACTACATAAACATTTGTGCAAAAAGCTAAAAAAAAATTTTTTTTTAATTGACAGAAAATACCTACGTTTACATTCTGGTGGCTCAGTCCATTTTCCGTTGGAACTGCACATTCCCCTCTCATTACCTATGAGGGCAAGTGGAGGCAGGCACTCATAGGTCACCCCAAAACCAAACACAACCGTGTTTCCAGAGAACAGGCTGTCATAGACAATTTTTCCATATGCAGGTATTGGAGGCAGACCACAGGTCAGTGCTAGCAGGGGGGAGATGTATTAACATGAACGTACACAAATAAAATACATGTCTTGGAAATATTATCGTAAACATCGGTACAACATCATGGATATTATAGTCATTATTAAAATCTAAAGGAATCTAAAGGAATAGCCATTTACGATGTGCATATAGATTTCTAATGTAGCATTATCAATGCGAGATCTTTGAATCATTCTCAACCAACACTAGCAAAGTCACCTATTCGCTATAAGGCAGCCACTTACGTAAACACTTTGGGGGTGGCTCGCTCCATTCTCCGTCAGCCAAGCACTTAATGGTACTGACTCCTTGCAGGGTATACCTGTAGACAATCACATTGCCATATTTGTCAAAAAATATAAAGTACGCTCTGTATTGTGTTTTATGAACAGAATTGTACAACTTTTCCGAAGGTTAACCAGCAGTTAGTGAGAGAATAACATCTCCCTGTCTCAGTGAATGCGTACTTCAAGATGTCCATTGTGTTTTTCCCCATGCTAATCGTTAACACAGGGACCACTCAGGGGTGTTTCCTCAGCCCCCTCCCTTACCAATGATTGTGTTGACTGACCAGATCTGATTACCAGCAACATGACAGCGTACTGGGAGAAGCCCTTGTTCCAGCAGAGACTGAAAACAGCCCCTAACTTCAGGCAATAAGACTATTGAACAACCAGCCTGCAACCTGTACTGTAATCTGCTATGCAGCTGAAGATGTATTATAGCACATAGTCCAGCCCACACATTCCAAGGAAAACACACACTTACACACACACATTTGTTTATATCAATACAGTTTGTAAATTGCATTTCTTATACCCCGCATGGCAGGTGAAGTTGATAGTACTCTGGTACACAATGTCCACAAACTCCATTTCTCCATGGTCTGGATTTTCTGGGAAAGAACAAGTCTTTGCTGTGTCAGAAATGGAAAAGACTGAATCAGTATCGTTATTACAATGTGTCCATGCTGATGATACAATCCCATAAGAGAGTCAACTAATAATAAAAGTCATCCACAGAGCATTGAACAACGTAAGTATTTAGACAGTGACACATTTCTTCTTTCTTTTTCTTTCAACATTCCAGCCCTTTCGAAATTTGAAATTCTACAATGACTATGGAGTTAGACTGTATTTTCATCAATATCGGATGAACCGTTAGTCTGTTTTATACAAAGTCTAGTGTTTACAAGTGTTCGAGGCCTTTTTGCCTTCAACAAACGATATGCTCAACTGGTTTCAAGATGGGTGATTGATTTAGTCGGTCAAAAACGCTCAGTTTTTGGGCCTTGTTTTCATTAAAATATGTAAGTACCGTGGGACTCCTACATTTGAGAACATACAAGTCTTGATCAACAAACTATTCTGGTTGGCTATCTCCCTCTCACTGTAGCGCACACTACGCAAGAACATCAACTAGCCAGAGTGATTAGCCAAAATTTACAAGTGAAAAGTAAATAAACCCTCTCAATACTTTTGGTTGTCAAGTTTCCCTAGCAACATTACCTGGTCGCTGTATGTCAAACTTGTCTGTCTGACATACAGCGGTGCTCATTTAATCAATGACAATTAATTTGATTGACATGAGAGAAATGCCAACTCTGGATAACATTAAATATGTTCAGTATAAGCTAGATAATAAAGTGATAAAACCTTCTACATAAATAGCTAACAAATTTAAACAGAAATCTTAGTCCCTAAGATTAGTCCCTAATAGCTGGAAGCAGAGATTTATGTACAAAACTAAGACCTTTTTACTACCAAGCAAATTAAATTAAAAACTTCTTCAACTGCAACTATCCATTCTGTCAAGCCTTACTCTGTCATGTAGTGTCATGTTTAGTCAAATATAGATTACTTTTAAAACCTAATAAAAACTTGCTGTATAAATATTGCTATATTTGATCTATTTTACATTAACTCCCAAAATTTGAGGGAACGTTGTTCCTGATCTGTCTGACTTTTTTGTACATTTTTGTTATTATGATTTGGTCATCCACTGTAGAGATCTTCGTTGGCCCACATGGGTCAAAAACTTTTTGGCTCAGGGGCCACGTCAGGGTTTTGAAATTAAATAAAGGGCCACATTTCTTTTGTAATTTGTTAATTAAAAATTATTTGCAGGCCAGAAAATAGTTAAAACATTTATACAATAGGTCCATTATAATGTCTAATTATAATGCATTGAAAACAAACACAGCCGTTGTGAAGTTGTGAAGCTATCAGAATAGTATTTCTAATCCAGTAAGAATGAAAATACCCTCATATTAAACCTGTCTCCACTTGAACCATTGTCAATTTAATTTCAAATCCGAAGTGCTGAAGTACAGAGCCCGAATAAATTAAGTGACTCAGTCCAAATACTTTTGGAGTTCACTCCACATTAAATTCAATTACAAATAATTAATACATTTAATATATTTGCACAACAATGTTGCTCAAATTTTGTAAGGGCTTGATGACCCACGTAAGCACTTGAGTCTCGACTGGGTCCAGTCTCCATTAGCAGAGCAGACGATGGTGCGGGGACCTGAGGTGGGAGTGTATCCTTTCCTACAGGAAAGCACCACCGTGTCCCCAGCGGAGTACACCCTCTGCAGCTCCTTTATGTCCATACCGTCAGGCAGGAGTGGGCGGCCACATTCTGAGGGGCAGTTGGGCAACAGGATGAGTCAATAAACCAAACACACACTCAGAAAAAATACACAAACAGAGACAAAGATTTCAAAGATCCGAGTGCCAGAGTTGCTCCACGTAATTGCAGTAAACATTACTGAATACATCGATAGTTTGTTGAGTGTCTAAAGGTAGAATATGTCAAAATGATTTTCTCTAAGTTTACCACATTGGGCCTAGTTTTTCTTCCACAGGACACATGTCCATTAGCCTAGACAAAGTTTAAACACATTTGCTGAGAGCGGGAACATTGATATACACAGGACAGAAACACAAAATTATTTTAAATCAATAAGAAAAAACACTGAAAAAATATAATGTAACATACACTACCTCTCTTGGATGTCACTGCGGTATACAAGGCCAGCTGACAGAGCAGCAGCAGAGCCAGAGTTGGAGCCATTATCTTTGGGATAATGTCTTTCAAATCTTTAGATTGTCGGGTAAAAATCCGAATCCGACCGGAGCTCCAAACTGTTTGTGTTACTGAAGGTGAACAGATGAAGGTCGATGCAAAATAAGGCAACCGTTCTTTTGGTCTATTTCGCAATTCCCTAGTTATTGGTGATGAGGGCACATGCTTCCTTTGATGGGAACTGGTTTTGTATTTTACAGAAGTTAGGAAAAGTTTGGTATTTGGCAACAAGTTTGGTATTTGGCAACAAGGCCCTTTATTAACCTTATTAGTGTTATTTCTATGTCTCTGTGTGCAATTTGAAGTTAGTTCTATTTACAGTTTGCACAATTACTTACTGGCATAAGCACAATTACTGGATGTTTTCAGTAACAGCTAAATCTGGAAAAGCTATGATAAAAATATACAAATTATAAATAGAATAGTTGTGTAATGAAACCATGAAATTATCATTTATGGACGTATTTTGAAATACCCAAAGTGTTTTCCAATCTGAATGTTGTTTGTGAGTGACTGAACTTGTTAAGTCTGGCTATAATTTACTTGCACCTATATTGCTATATAAGGCTTGTGGGTTATTACAAATGTCAGATGTCAGATGTTATGATTATTTTATTCATAATAAGCATGTTTAAAAGAAGGTATACCTCTGTATTAGTATCAAACTGTGGTTTGTGTTATGGCTTAACGAATATCAAAATGGTGGTCAATGACAAGGCAACCCATTCCAACATATCTAACATTCGGCAGAGGCAAATACAGTATCCAGCTTAAGTGTATCTACAGTGGATATAAAAAGTCTACACACCCCTGTTAAAATGCAAGGTTCTTGTGATGTAAAAGAATGAGACAAAGATAAATCATGTCAGAACTTCTTCCACCTTTAATGTGACCAATAACGTGAACAATTAAATTAAAAAACAAACTGAAATCTTTGAAGGGGAAGAATAAAAAATAAAAAACTCACAATAACCTGGTTGCACAAGTGTACACACCCTTAAACTAATACTTTGTTGAAGCACCTTTTGATTTTATTACAGCACTCAGTCTTTTTGGGTAGGAGTCTATTAGCATGGCACATCTTGACGTGGCAATATTTGCCCACTCTTCTTTGCAAAAGTTCTCCAAATCTATTAGATTGCGAGGACATCTCCTGTGCACAGCCCTCTTCAGATCTCCCCACAGATGTTCAATTGGATTCAGGTCTGGGCTCTGGCTGGGCCGTTCCAAAACGTTCTTCTGGTGAAGCCATGCTTTTGTGGATTTGGATGTGTGT
>JACXGI010008179.1:23443-34514 GCA_016801175.1 Esox masquinongy
TAATTCCCTCCACCCTGACTAAGGCCCCGGTTCCAGCTGAAGAAAAACAGCCCCAAAGCATGATGCTGCCACCACCATGCTTCACTGTGGGTATGGTGTTCTTTGGGTGATGTGCAGTGTTGTTTTTGCGCCAAACATACCTTTTGGAACTATGGCCAAAAAGTTCAACCTTGGTTTCATCAGACCATAACACATTTTCTCAGGTGCATTTGGGGGACTTGATTTTTGTTTTTGCAAACTTCAGCCGGGCTTGGATGTTTTTCTTTGTAAGAAAAGGCTTCCGTCTTGCCACCCTACCCCATAGCCCATTCATATGAAGAATACGGGAGATTGTTGTCACATGTAGCACACAGCCAGCGCTTGCCAGAAATTCCTGCAGTTCCTTTAATGTTGCTGTAGGCCTCTTGGAAGCCTCCCTGACCAGTTTTCTTCTCGTCTTTTCATCAATTTTGGAGGGATGTCCAGTTCTTGGTAATGTCTCTGTTGTGCCATATTTTCTCCACTTGATGATGACTGTCTACACTGTGTTCCATGGTATATCTAATGCTTTGGAAATTATTTTGTACCCTTCTCCTGACTGATATCTTTCAACAGTGAGATCCCTCTAATGCTTTGGAAGCTCTCTGTGGACCATGGCATTTGCTCTGAGATGCAACTGAGAAAATGTCAGGAAAATCCTACTAGAACAGCTGAACTTTATTTGTGATTAATCAGAGTCACTTTAAATGATGGCAGGTGGGTAATGACTTCTATTTAACATGAGTTTGAATGTGATTGGTTAATTCTGAACACAGCCACTTCCCCAGTTATAAGAGGGTGTGCACACTTATGCAACCAGGTTATTGTGAGGTTTTTATTTTTATTTTTCCCCCTCGAAGATTTCAGTTGGTTTTTCAATTGAATTGTTCACATTACAGGTCACATTAAAAGTAGAAAAAGTTCTGACATGATTTATCTTTGTCTCATTCTTTTACATCACAAGAACCTGGAATTTTCACAGGGGTGTGCAGACTTTTTATATCCACTGCATATGGGATATACATATATATATATATATATATATATATATATATATATATATATATATAATATACGTATACAATAATACTTGTAAATACTTACATTTTCTGCCCTCTTCTATTTGCACTTATGGTTAGATGCTAACTGCATTTCGTTGTACTGTACTTGTACTTGTTCAATAACAATAAAGTTGAATGTAATCTAATCTGATCTAATCTACAGTATCCAGCAATGTGATATTTGCAGTAAAACATGTTGTGAGGGAGGGAATCAGGAGCAAAACTGGTGATAGAATGAGCATATTCATAACCTAAATACAAATTCTGTAACGCCTAATAAAGCCAAACAGGTTTTGAGCCCAAGGTATAAGAACCCAGCTCATCCCTGACCTCTCCGATTCTGGCCCGGTTTAAGCCAGGTTCCAATGTCCTGGGAGATGGGTGGCCTGACCATCTCCCAGTTAACTCTACACACACATCTGGTCCTTTGTATAATTTATTCATAGAAAAAGAACAAGTATATTTGTTTGGATGAGTTATCATAATTTTGTTGTGTTTACAAGTGTTCATTTATAATACACCAGTGACTGTTCATCTTTGTAGGGGGGTTGTCTACCCCACAAACCTATGAGTATTAATCTTGGTAAAGGGGTCGCTTCCCCCCAATAAATGTGCTCATCTTAATAATCTTGGCACCATGCCTAAATCTAAAATATTTCCACAAACCATTATATTGAAAACAAAATATTACCAGCAGAGACAAATTAGATGAGTCATATTTATTTAATTGTTCTTTGCCTTATGTTGCTGCAGCAAGCAGCATTGAGATTCAGCACTGTTTTATCTCAGATGGAAGATGAGATGGATTTACATTATAGGTCCAATAGCTTGGTTCTAGAAGGAAAAACACACAAACCCACCACAAAGGCAAACACGTTATTAAGATCTTATAGCTATAATCTGTAATACAGAAGAGACAGAAGCAATAGAAAAGAAAAGCGCTAATAGATCAGTCTCACCTTTAAAACATTCTGGAATCTTAAGTGTTGCATCAATGCACTGGCTCGACACTGCATAGCCACACTTCTTTTCCTCATTCATACAGTAGAAGGAGACAGGTTCTTTGTGGGAGACTTTATTGGGACTAAATTTATTTATCCATATTTTATTTCCTCTGTATAAGATGCGTCCTCTTTTTATGTCCACGCTGCATGAAGCTTTGGGACAAAGAGAGAAATTATAACAAACACATAAGCTGTTTTCATGTAAGCCCTGTCCCAACTTTTTGAAACGTATTGCTGGCATCAAATTCAAATTGGGCATGTATTTTTCCAAAAACAATAACATTTCTCAATTTCAACATTTGATATGTTGTCTTTGTACTATTTTCAGTTAAATATAAGGGTTATTTGCACATTGCATTCCGTTTTTACAGTGTCCCAACTTTTTTGGAAACGGGGTTGTAATACGTTTGATTTTTTGAAAAGTTTGACTCAACGGGTGGATGAGTTCAGCAATACAATTGAATAATACAAAAGTAGAACATGTTTGGTCCTACCCCGGCAAATTGGCTTCTCTGACCAATCCCCAGTTTTCAGACATTCAATTTCCAGAGGGCCCTCTAGAACGTAGTCTAAATTACATCCGTATCTGACAGTCTCCTTGTAACCGTGCTCCCTCTTCGCATCTGTAGTCATGTAACCATTCAGGATGTCTGTTGGAGGTGGACAACTAACAACTGAAAACACAGAGATCAGTCAGGGTCAGAGATCAGTCAGGGTCAGGGTTTTTGCATGTTGGATTCTGCACAACATATAGTTACTAAAAGGTGAACTGAATGATCATAAGTGTATCAAATTCAGATTATATTTTTAAGCAACAATGGATGAGGGGTGTGTTATACAGCCAAGCAACCACCACTAACAGCTTATACAAATACAGGTAATTGGCAAAAGTCAGTGCTGGAGTGAAGACCATACAAAGTAATAAACATAAAAAGTTTACAAAAGACAGCAGAGTTGGTGGCAGTGGAACTATTTCAGGTACATTATAAAAAGGTACATTTATAGATGTTTTCTGAAGATAGGCAGAGATTGCTATCATAGCCTCCAAGGGAAGCTGGTTCCCCTTTGTGGTGCCAGGTCAGAGAAGAGCTTTATGAGCAGCTTGGAGCAAATAGTCGCGAATGAAGCACATTTCATTTCATGAGATAATGGTTAGAAATTTGAGATTTGTAATCCATAGCATTTGTGTCAGGTCCTGAGATCCAATGCCCTCTCTCCCTAATTTGGAGCATGGACACCTGTTTGTTGTTATTACCCTCACCTGTGTTCCTCATCACTGTCCCTATTTAAGTTCCTCCTTCCCTAGTGTATCTTATCTGTCATTGTTTTGGTTTCAAACCATTGAAATTTTTTTTCATGTTGTGGTTTTTGTTATGTCTTAGTTCTTTTTTATTAAAAGCTCTCCATGGCATATGTCATGCCTCATACTTGTTACGTTACACTGTGTATAGAGGTACAGAAAGGAAATGTGGTAACATGAGACAAAAAGGACTTAAACAGTTATTCCAAACAGTTATTCCAAGAATAATGTAAAATGTTATTTCTATAGCCATTGTCTAATGTATATAACACGTGAATGACTTACTGTAGATTTTTACATATGGAAAAGACGATGCTCTAACTTTCCTTGGCACTGATGGATGAAAAATGCTCTATTTTGACAGAGGATGATATTTTTTCATTTCACCGAACACACTCTTCCCTCAGCCAGGATGTTTTCAGCACAGCCATTGGAGGTGAACGCATTCCCAGGCCAGCTCACATGCGCCCTATCTATCACAAGGAGCTGCTAAATCCAAGACCAGACAGCACTGTCTGACTTCCATTCAGTCACCCCACGGGCCCCTGAGCAAACTCTACACTGCCCTCCGCTGGATCCTCAGGCACGACGATTCTGTGAGGAACTGACTTAAAGGCGGAGCCAGGTTGGAGCCTGCGGGGCGAATTTGCATCTTTTGTCGATTTTCATCACAATAGCGGCGTCCTGCGTAATTCTTTGAATGGTATCATGCAGACTTATGTTTGACTAGCTTCAGTAGAAGAGCGCCTCAAACCCTCTAGTCTGGTAGCTACCAGAGAAGGCCACTGGCCCATCTAGTGGATGTGTAGTAACACAAGGTAGACTTTCTCTCTTGGTGAACGAAATGGAAAATAAAATCAACAGTTATATACAAAGAATTTGATAATACCTACATTTACATTCTGGTGGCTCAGTCCATTTCCCATTGGAAAGGCACATTCCCCTCTCCTTCCCTATAAGGACAAGTGGGTTTAAACACTCGTAGGTCACCCCAAAACCAAACGCGGTTGTGTTGCCTGTGAAGACTCTGTCGTAGACAACTTTTCCGTGCTTTGGTATTGGAGGCAGACCACAGGTCACCGCTAATGGGGGAGATAGATTGTTTTCAAACCGATGTACATTAACCAAGGACAAATATACAGATCCAGAAAAAATTGAGACCACTGCACCTTTTTCTTTCCTTTCCAAAAAAGTCAAAAAGGAAGGTTTTGAGTGAGGAAGAGAACGGTTAAAATTAAGAAACCGCTGCAAATTGAACGCTTCTGTTTCTCACTCAAAACTTTTCTTTTCAACTTTTTTGGAAAGGAAAGAGAAAGGTGCAGTTGTCTCAAAAATTTTTCTGGAGCTGTATGTTTAATTAAAACATGAGATTTTCACATAAAAAATGTGATAAACATCTAGTATGTCATAGATAATATAGTGTATGTATTTCAGTATGAGGCAGCCACTTACATAAACACTTTGGGGGTGGCTCGCTCCATTCTCCGTCAGCCAAGCACTCAATGGTACTGGCTCCTTGCAGGGTGTACCTGTAGACAATCACATTACCTTACTTGTCGAAAAACATAAAGTAGCCTCTGTATTGTGTTTAATAAACAACTGTACAACTTTTCATCTGTTCGATATGATGACGTCACTGATTTTCCATCAGTCTTTATCACACATTTATTATGAATTAAAAAGACATAGTCTGCGTTTTTTGCCCACTCATATTTACCTAGGGTGCCAATATTAGTGGAGCACACTGTAAATCCCAGACCCTCTTGAGTACCTCATAATAAAATTGTAAACCTTTTCCCTCCTTTGCGGCATTGTTTAATGTTACAGATATCAAAAGTAAGAGAATTTGAGACTGGTCGAAAGACATTTGTCAAAACACATTTGGTGAATTGCATTCCTTTTACCCCTCATGGCAGGTGTAGTTTATAGTACTCTGGTACTGAATGTCCATTAACTCCATATCTCCATGATCCAGTGCTTCTGGGAGAGAACAACTCATTGCTGTGACAGATTGGACAAGACGCAGTCAGTATCGCTGGAAAGCTCCATCACAACAAATAAATGCTGATGATACAATGTCATAAGACATGATAGTGAATGCAAAACTGTATACTTCTGATGCTATTTTTGTTAAAACTTCCTATCAGTTAAGTTGATGACCCACACAAGCACTTGAATCTCAGCTCGGTCCATTCTCCACTGGCCGTGCAGATGATGATGCGGGAACCTGTGGAAGTAGTGTATCCTCTTTTACAGGACAGCGCCAACTCATCCCCGGGGGAGTAAAATCTCTGGAGCCCCTCCGTGTTCATTCCGTCACGCAGTGTTGGACGACTGCATCCTGAGGAAGAGGACAGTCAATAAAACGAGTAAACAAAACAGAACCAGGAGTTGGAGTCAGAAGGCGCAGATGTTTAAGTAGTCTCTGAAATTAATGCACGGAAGTATGTCGCACCGGGAAACGCCAGTTAACCTGTGATCTGAGTCTATTGCAAATGTTGACCCTAAATAGGGTGAGATTTTCTTGTCCTGTCTCGCGGTCAGGGAAGTGCGGTGAACTATAGCACTTGTAATATCAGAGGTTAATTCATATACTATACTATACATGTACTATGTTTTTGAAGGCCTAAGCACGCCCAAAATCGGAGAGTCATTGACAAGCAATCCTCCAATTTTCTAAAACTGTGTGCCGGACAACGTGCAGAAACAACCCACGGAGAAGAAAACTTTTGTATGAGGGAATGGTCGTGAATGCAAATAAATATCCTGAAACATTTTTTAAAAATTCCTCTACGGGAGAGAGCCATTTGCACATTTCCAGATGTTTGTAACGATATGCAGGGACTGAAATAGAAATTATTTTCCATTTGTCAGTTCGAAGCACGACCCCCTATTTTTTTGATTCCAGTGTTCACACCAAATAAATTTAATGAGTCATAGACTGTATATTAATTCCTTTTTGTAAATATTTTAACCAACATTACTGTTCAAAGGTTTGGGGTCACTTAGAAATGTCCTTGTCTTCGAAAGAAAAGCTAAATTCTTGCCCATTTAAATAACATCAAATTGAACATAAACACATTGTAGACATTGTTAATGTTGTAAATGTCTATTGTAGCTGGAAATGGCTAATTTCTTATGGAATTTTTTATCTACATAGGCGTGCAGAGGGCTATTATCAGCAACCATCAGTCCAGTGTTCCAATGGCATGTTGTTTGCTAATCCAAGTTTCTCATTTTAAAAGGCTAATTGATCATTAGAAAACCCATTTGCAATTATGTTAGCACAGCTGAAAACTGTTGTGCTGATTAAAGAAGCAATAAAACTGGCCTTCTTTAGACTAGTTGAGTATCTGGAGCATCAGCAACTGTGGGATCGTTTACAGGCTCAAAATGGCCAGAAACAAAGACATTTCTCCTGAAACTCATCAGTTTATTCTTGTTCTGAGAAATGAAAGCTATTCCATGTGAGAAACAACGCTGTCGTACAACGCTGTTTACTACTCCCTTCACAGGATAGCGCAAATTGGCTCTAACCAAATTAGAAAGAGGAGTGGGAGGCCCCGGTGGACAACTGAAGAAAAGGACAAATACATTGCAGTGTTTTATTTGAGAAACAGATTCCTCACATGTCCTCAACTGGCAGCTTCATTCAACGTCAACAGTGAATAGACAACTCTGGGATGCTGGCCTTCTAGGCAGATTTGCAAAGAAAAATCCATATATCAGACAGGGCCAATGAAAAGAAAAGATTAAGATGGGCAAAAGAACGCAGACAGTGGACAGAGTAAGATTGGGAAAAAGTGTTATGGACAGACAAATCGAAGTTTGAGGTGTTCAAATCACAAATAAGAACATTCGTGAGACAGACCAAATGAAAAGACACTATCTGTCAAGCTTGGTTGAGGCAATGTGATGGTCTGGAGGTGCTTTGGTAGTGGTAATATGGGCGATTTGTACAAAAAGGAATCTTCAAGAAGAAAGGCTGTCACTTCATTTTGCAACACCATGCCATACCCTGTGGATGGTGTTTGATTAGAGACAATTTCCTCCTACAACAGGACAATGACCCAAAGCACAGCTCCAAACTATGCAAGAACTATTTAGGGAAGAAGCAGTCAGCTGTTATTCCGTCTATAATGGAGTGGCCAGCACAATCACCGGATCTGTACACTATTGAGCTGTTGTGGGAGCAGCTTGACCATAAAGTGCATAAGAAGTGCCCTTCAAGCCAATCCAACTTGTGGGAGGTGCTTCAGGAAGCATGGTTTGAAATCTCATCAGATAACCTCAACACACTGGCAACCAGAATGCAAAAGCTCTGCAAGGCTGTAATTGCTGCAAATTGAGAGTTCTTTGATGTAAGCAAAGTTTGAACGTTTGAATTATTATTTCAATAAAAATTTTTTATTTCTAACCTTGTCAATGACTATATTTACTATTAATTTTGCTATATTTCATATTCAAACGAATTTTATCAATGTTTAATGGAATACAAAGAATTTTCGTAGTGAGCCAAACCTTTGAACAGTAGTGTATACTAGGGATGTGCATTGGACCATATTTTACTATCCAAATAGTATGTGTTGTTATTCGAACAGTAATCGGTTAACCAAATTACATGTTTTAAAAACAACCGATACCACATGAGCTCTACTACATATCACGCGAAGGACAGGACGTTGTTATCATGTAACATCGGCTCAGTGACCGTTTGTGTGACAAAGAAGCGACTGCGTGTATGGAGGAAGCCGTGTGGTTGACACGCAGAACTAGAAGACAATATTAATCAACACACAACATTGAGATTATTGGATGGAAGAGTCTAGAGAAGCTAGTTCGCTAAGCTAGCCAGCTATATTCCATTTGCTTAACTCATCGTTTTCTGCACCCTCAACCGCCTTTCGATTCCACAGCTGAACTTTACGTAGCGTTTTGTGGCCAAATATTTTTTCCGGAGGTAACATTAATTCAGTAAATATATTCCATCTTCCCTTGAATTACTTGACTTTCATCCACTTGCTAACATTAGGCTAAGAAGTATATATTGTGTCATTCTAACTGACTGGGCCCGACAACACTACCACCGCTTTGATTGAGGACCATAAACAACAAATGCGTAAAGGAGCGCGTGTTATAAAAACGACTTAAAACAGTAAACTTTTTTAAAAAGTCATGGTATATCGTCATATGTAAAAAATTTATATTGGAATTTTAAAAGTATTTTAAAAAATAACATTAAAGTCTATTTATTTCAACCAAAAAACTACATATATGTAAAAAATGGGGGTTAATTGAATACACACACAAGTATTCTAATACTAAATAAATTTCGGGTATTCGAATATTCGACTATCCGTGCCCATCCCTAGTGTATACTCACTTTAAATGTTAAAACCTGTATTTTTTTATTCAGCTCTCTTATTTATTCCCACAATGGGCATCGATAGAGCAGCTTGGTATGAAATGTAAATTAGTTGGCTGGGTATTATTTAAACGGATAGTCCTATTTAAATACAGTTGTGCTCAAAACTGTGCATACCCTTAGAGAATTGATAATATATGTACCATTTGTATAGAAAACATGAGTGAGCAGGCGAAACACATCTTTGATTTCTTATGGGATTCACATTCAACTGTTGGTCATAACAGAATGGCACAATCATAAAACAAAACATGGCAACAAAGAAAATAAGTAACTGACCCCTGTTCAAAAGTCTGCATACCCATAGTTCTTCATACTGTGTATTGCCCCTTTTACCATCAATGACAGCATGCACTCTTTTGTAATAGTTGTCCATGAGGCCCCAAATTCTTGCAGGTGGTATAGCTGCCCATTCGTCTTGGCAAAATGCCTCCAGGTCATGCAAAGTCTTTGGTCGTCTTGCATGAACCGCACGTTTGAGATCTCCCCAGACAGGCTCGATGATATTAAGGTCAGGAAACTGTGATAGCCACTCCAGAACCTTTGCCTTTTTCTGCTGTAACCACTGGAGGGTCAACTTGGCCTTGTGCTTAGGGTCATTGTCGTGCTAGAAAGTCCAAGAGCGTCCAATGCGCAGCTTTTGTGCAGAAGAATGTAAGTTGTCTGCCAGTATTTTCTGATGACATGCTGCATTCAACTTGCCATCAATTTTCACAAGATTCCCTGTGCCTTTAGAGCTCACACCCCCCCCAAAACATCAGTGAGCCACCACCATGCTTCACAGCGGGGATGGTATTCTGTTCACTATAGGCCTTGTTGACCCCTCTCCAAACATAGCGCTTATGGTTGTGACCATAAAGCTCTATTTTGGTCTCATCACTCCAAATTACAGTGTGCCACATGCTGTGAGGCGTGTCAAGGTGTTGTCGGGCATATTGTTACCAGGCTTTTTTGTGGCATTGGCACAGTAAAGGCTTCTTTCTGGCAACTCAACCATGCAGCTCATTTTTGTTCAAGTATCATTGTATTGTGCTCCTTGAAACAACCACACTGTCTTTTTCCAGAGTAGCCAGTATTTCTCTTGAGGTTACCTGTGGGTTTTTCTTTGTGTCCCGAACAATTCTTTTGGCAGTTTTGGCTGAAATCTTTTTTATTCTACCTGACCTTGGCTTGGTATCAAGAGATCCCTGAATTTTCCTCTTCTTAATAAGTGATTGAACAGTACTGACTGGCATTTGCAAGGCTTTGGATATCTTTTTATATCCTTTTCCATCTTTATAAAGTACTATTACCTTGTTACGCAGGTCTTTTGACAGCTCTTTTCTGCTCCCCATGGCTCAGTATCTAGCCTGCTCAGTGCATCCATGTGAGAGCTAACAAATTCAGTGACTGTATATACAGAAACTATTTGCAATTTCAAAAGCCACAGGTGTGGGAAATTCACCTTTAATTGCCATTTTCACCTGTGTGTGTCACCTTGTGTGTCTGTAACAAGGCCAAACATTCAAGGGTATATAAACCTTTGATCAGGGCCATTTGGGTGATTTCTGTTATCATTATGATTTAAAAAGGAGCCAAACAACTGTGTGATAATAAATGGCTTCATATGATCACTATCCTTAAATATATATATATATATTTTTGCATGATCAGTCATATTTTCAAATTAATGCCAAAATTTTACAATTTCTGCCAGGTCATGCAAATTTATGAGCACAACTGTAGCTGATATAGATGGTAATACTATCAACAAACTATCTGAACATTGTCGCATGAATTGTAATCTGTTAAAGCTATGACTAACACTATAAATAGACTTTTGTCAGGAAAACATTTCAAGGAAATACAGGTGTTGGTCATATAATTAGAATATCATCAAAAAGTTGATTTATTTCAGTAATTCCATTCAAAACGTGAAACTTGGATATGATATTCATTCATTACACACAGACTGATATATTTCAAATGTTTATTTCATTTAATTGTGATGATTAAAACTGACAACTAATGAAAATCCCAAATTCAGTATCTCATAAAATTAGAATATTACTTAAGACCAATACAAAAAAAGGATTTTTAGAAATGTTGGCCAACTGAAAAGTATGAACATGAAAAGTATGAGCATGTACAGCACTCAATACTTAGTTGGGGCTCCTTTTGCCTGAATTACTGCAGCAATGCGGCGTGGCATGGAGTTGATCAGTCTGTGGCACTGCTCAGGTGTTATAAGAGCCCAGGTTGCTCTGATAGTGGCCTTCAGCTC
>JACXGI010008180.1:2500-34408 GCA_016801175.1 Esox masquinongy
AGATACACACAGTTGTTAAAGTCACTAACTAGAATAAAACATGGTTATATCCAACAGCATCAACACAAAAAAACACAAGATAAACTGTAAAACAATAATATGTGTAAACAAATATTTTTCTACTACTGGATCGCTTCCATAATTACTGGCCCTCCAATGGTGGGCCTCAATAGGATGTGGGTGTGGTTTATCCGCCTTGACTTCCTGGATTTGGTCCAATTAAAGCCCATCTATGGAGGAAATGGCAAATGCTTATATTTTTAGGACTTCTGTCTCTGCAGTCCTATAGGGCTAATTTAAAATGTTTTCCTTTCAAAGATCTTATATATTCCAGTAGTCAAATTAGAAGGTTTAGACAAAAAGTAGGATGGACTTTCAGTATAAAAACAATAAAACCCTATTTTATTACAGTGCTAAAGAGAATGTTGCCACTGTTGCTTTTAAAGTCAGAGCTTCTGTTTTATTTGATTAATTTGTCCTGGGGGAAAATGTGACATGTTTCTGTGTTTCTCACAGTCTGACTTAAATAATCTACGTTTGTCCATAAACAAATATTTGTTTTAAGTTAAGTAAGTTACTTGTACTGCTTTAGATAAGGCTTAAGGTCTGAGATAGGGTAAAAACAGCATAGGCATTCATTTGGACGTGTTTAGATATGGACCAAGATCTGGAATTAGGTACAAAAAGCGAATAGTCAAAATGAAATTGCCTGCTTGAGGTAGTTGACATACATCTCCATCTACAACACCCTAGCAAACAGCAAGCCTACTTGGTGATATTAGCACTCATTATTGCCCCTAGTGGCTGATATTTAAAGCATCCCCCCAAATTACTGGGGACCTGGACAAACGTTGAATATTGCAGTCTATCTTGGTGTGAACTAACTGGAATTCCTGCCTCTATCTGTCTCCTGCACTGGCTGATTTGACTTTGTGGGATGTTGAGACTGGCTTCTGTTTGCTGAGTAGATATTTGTTTCTGTTTTGTATATTTTTGGTAAATGAAGTAAAATGTTCTGATGTAGTCAGGGTTTTTCTGTTGGTGTTTTATATATTGTTTTTTTGGGGGCTCCTGACAGACGTGGCCGTTGGAGAGGCAGGCCCAATGTGTTGTTCTGCTCCACTTGTTTAAGCTGACTTGTTGATATTGCGTCCATGCAAAAATGAAACATTATTTATTGCAAATATTCAAATGGACTGGTTCTGGTTTTATCACAAAAATGCACAGGAACACAAACATAAACACACACAGACACACACACATTTCAGGAATCGCTATCACTGTGGGTACACAAAATCATTACCCCGCAAAATCCTATTTTCCCTAAACGTAACCCTAAAGAAATATGTCCACAAGGTCATAACTCCCCAAGTTTTTTTTGTCCCCACCAGAATAGTTAAATCTCAATATTTATACGCATAGACACAGACATAGATACACACACACACACACACACACACACACACTTACATGGAGGAGGTTAGATGACAGTAGAACGTGTATCAGTGTATCCCTGAGAACAGAGCCTTCTGTGCTCAGCTGACCAGGACAAGGTCAGACCACTGATTACAAACTTCATAACAATGCCCTGGGTGAACACAGACACACACACCGACACACAGAGAGAGAGAGAGACTGACACACATCGAGACACAGAGAGAGAGAGACTGACACACACCGAGACACAGAGAGAGAGAGAGAGAGACTGACACACACCGAGACACACTGTGTGAGAGAGACTGACACACACACCGAGACACACAGAGAGAGAGAGACTAGACACACATCGAGACACAGAGAGAGAGAGACTGACACACACCGAGACAAAGAGAGAGAGAGACTTACACACATCGAGACACAGAGAAAGAGACTGACACACAGAGAGACACAAAGAGAAAGAGGCTGATACACACCGAGACACAGAGAGAGAGACTGACACACAGAGAGACTGACACACAGAGAGACACAAAGAGAGAGAGGCTGATACACACCGAGACACAGAGAGAGAGACTGACACACAGAGAGACACACATGCACACCCGCACACATCTGTGTCCTCAGTGCGAAAATGCTAGACAGTTCAAGAGGCCAGATGTGCTTCAGGGAACACAGACTGGGATTACTGATTACATCACACAGTACACTTCCTGTATTTTTGGGTCATATTGAACTGCAGCACCAATGATAATACATCTGATGTCATTGTTTATTAATCTACATTTAGGGAAACAGCAAGAGAGAGGGACAGACTACATTATTTGCAATGTGTTTGATCCACGTCCATGTGTACATATGTCTTTTTTTGCAGTTCCACTCAGGGAAAGCGGTTCCAACTAAGTGGTAAGGTTTAGTAAAAAAACATACAATTGGGCATAGTATTAGAATTGGGTTAATTTCTGTTTAGGCATTACAGGTTAGGGTTAGGCTTTAGGGCTAGGTTAAGTTTAGGCATAAAGTTAGGGTCATGTTAGGTTTAGGGTTAGAGAATAATAGGACATGTATTTCTTGGTCAGGGTTAGGTCTCAGGTCTTCACAAACAGAGACAGAGAGGTGATGTGTGAAAATGTATTGATGGAGTTGAGGAGACAGTCACCAAATCATTTTCCTTAGCATGAAAAGCATTGGGACTCCAACTTTATTTTTAATATATACATTTTTAATTAATTCTCATTTTTCTTCAGTACAGAAAATGTAACAAAAACAAAGGGATAGCAAAATGTAAAACAATAAATAATAAAAAATAGCACTGTTATAGCTGAAATGTTATCAAAATGGTTCTGTATTTTAGTAAAGTATAATTGTTAGTCTGGTGCCTAGAACCCAAATGAAACCAATCCGTAATAACAGCCTAGACTGATCCCCTGACCTGAGTCATATTTTTACTGTTGAATCATTCTTAAAGGAGCAATTAGCATTCATTTTCATGTTTAACGAAAAACTGACATTCTTTTCACCTTGCTGGCTCAGGGAGGTGATCTAACCACCTTTCATATACTGGTCAGGTGCTGATTGGTTTCCTGCCTGATATATCTGCTTGTACACATTCCTCCTACGTGACAATGTCGACAGCTCCGTACACGTTATTTATCTACAGATACTGATGACATGAAACTAATAATGTTATCTTAACAATTTGAGTACATAACATTATTTTGTGGAATGATTTCAGTTTGGTTGGTTGCATTATGTTAGGCTGAGCCTATCCCTACAGTAACCGTACCATCAGGCTGAAGAAACTGACTTAGTGATGTTTGAGATAAGGGATCGGTTGCTTTTTAATTGGTTTGTTATCATGTCGTAGAAATATCCACATAAACTGACAACACTGTTGAATCCCAGGTAGGTTCCCCCATCGTGATCATTATCTTGTACGTTAATCATCAAAAACATTGAACACATGGTATTATATAAACAACAGAAAAATCACGACTGTCTTTATTTAAAAAGGATACATATTTGTATGTCTATAAAATGCACTGATAGATCAATCATCACTTCCTATCAACAGCCTACATAGTAGAACAAAGAAACAAAACAAAGTACTTCATCAGAGCATGTGATATCCAGATCAGGACCCCTGGATTCCCTTCAGGCACCCGGTGAGACGCCCATACGATTAAAATAACACTGGTGTGTGTGTGTGTGTGTTGTGTGTATGATTGCGTGTGTGTGATCTAAACATGGGCACTTTTGGCATGGTTAGTGGAAGGTGGTACGGGGTTTCCAGACCCCTGTCCTTTGGAGTAGTAGAACCTGTTGTTGTCGTGGTTATTGTAGTGTTGGGAAGGTTCACTGGAACAGCAGGCGATCATGGCCCCTCCCAGGAGACTGAAGGCCGTCCCCACCCAGCCGGCGTACAGGCTGAAACCAAACGACATGAGACCCTGCTCCTGGTGGGCTCCGATAGGGAACCACACCGTCGACACTGCCCCGCATAGAGCTACAATGGAGGTAGTGGAGATATATTTCATTTAATACACATTAACATGCAAATTAACAGGTCTTTTTGAGGCACACACACACACACCATGAACATCATTTGATACAGGGGCTGGAAAACCAGACAGTGAAGGGCAGATCAATATTTTAATGTTGTGTCTGACAACAAATGGGGAAATATTTTCCAACAGGGGGGAACAGGGTGTGGACATGATGGGGTGGAGGAATGGTGGTCTGGGGTGTGCTTTCCCGGGACGTTTTTGTTTGTGTGTGTGTGTGTGTGTGTGTGTGTGTGTATGTGTGTGTACAGGTGTTACTATAGTTGTAAATACTGAAAATTGTGTTTTAGGTTATGTAAGGTTTTTTGGGTTAAGCTAGGGCTTAGGGAAAATAGGATTTTGAATGGGAATGGTTTTTGGGGTCCCCAGAAGTACAGCAAAAAGTAAAGTGTGTGTGTGTGTGTGTGTGTTGTGCGGGGTTCAGGGTTTGGTGGATGTTTAATGAGAGAGTGGTCTCTGGAGAGGAAGAGAGTCACATACCATACGTATCCTCTGAACTCATCACCTGAGGGTCAGGCAGGGAGGAGGGGGGATAGGATGTGTGTGTGTGTGTGTGTGTGTGTGTGTGTGCGCAATGGGGGTGGGGTTAAGGGTCAAGGTTAGGCCCGGGGCTAGGGATGGGTTTTATAAGTATGACCGTATGTTGGACTGTGTGTGCAAACATCTGTCTTTATGCTTAAATGTGTGTGTGTGTGTGTTTGTGTGTGTGTGTTTGTATGCGTGTCTACGTGTGTGTGCGTGTGTGTGTGTGTGTGTGTGCGTGCGTCTGTGTGTGTGCGTGTGTGTGTGTGTCTAGACTCACCCACTAGCAGGATGAGGGCTCCTCCCAGTACAGACCGTTTGTTCTTGGCTGACTGAGGCTCGTCTCCCAGAGATATACAGGGCATGGCTGTAAGGACCATCCCCATCGCAGGCAACCCCAAGAGGGACCCAGTTATCATCAACGCCCTTGATGTCTGGATGTAGGCTGTACGCACATCCAGAGACAGAGAGGTGAACAGAAAGACCCGGAATGGCCTATCGTAACAAACCTAACTATGAACGTTGACTGATTCCAATGGAAAGGTTGTCTAGAACTTCAGTTTGATACAAGCGGATCAGTTTGGGTTTGGGACAAACACACAACCTTAAGTTTTAGAAATTCTAACAACTCACAATATACAGGCCACACAGCCAATTGCTTTTTATGTCTGTATGTCAATATACTGTTCTTATTTACTACTGCATAGTGTTATAGTCATGATGTTTTACCTGGTAGGTCTAGAATCTGCGTCAGAGATATACAGTGGTAGAGAGCAGTTGATATGACACACTCTGCCCAAAGTCCCTTAGCTCCTAATTCGTCCATCTTCTTGCAGGTGTTCATGCCGTATTTGCATGTCACTACCCAGTCGTTGGTCGCCGTGGCAATAAGTATTCCAATCCAGCCAATACAACTGATCACAAAACCATTGAGCTGGACAAAACGGTTTGCCATAGCAACAAGAGGTCCAGTAGTACAATGAGCTTTGAAAACGACTTTTTACAATGTGGTCAGAGGAGGAAAGTGGGATTTAGACTCCAGATCGTCCTGAACGTTCCAAAACAACTGATGATACTCTAAGGATCTGGAAAGTTCTGTAGAAGTGGTTCCGTTTGCACACACACAACTGCAACGGGACTGCAGTGAAAGGAATTGTACAGATATGAAAATAGTCCTGTGTTGTAAAAACCCTTGTCAAAACTGAAAAAAAACCCAAAACAACACGATGAGAGAGACAATACAGTTGATAAGCCAAAAATGGTAGAAATGATGTGTGGAGTTTAAGCGGGTGTCCAACATGAATGTTCCTCAACAAGTCATCCCAGAAGATTGCGTTGTCTCTCGTTGGTCAGCCGTGTAGTCCTGTCAGTTTGGAGGGTCTCGTCTTGTCAGCAAAAGCTTCTGCACTTTTCCATGAGTTTTATAGTAGAGAAAAACTTTAGAAAAAAAACAACCTGAAAACTTCTAACCAATCGGAGTGATGGAGAGAATTATGAAAATGCCCCCCTCCTTCACACACACACTCACACACATACACACACACAAATACCCACACACGCACATGCACGTAGGCAAACATTCACACTCTCCCTGTCCCCTCTTTCTCTTCCAGCCACTCAATTAATTATTGCCAAAGCACTACTGCCCTCCTCTGGCTACCTGTGTTCAGTTCAGTTATGGCTGTGTCCACCAGAGGACGTACTAGTATTACCTAGTGATGGCCATACGAGGCTTCATTACGGTTCGTCTAGCAGCAGGATATTATGCTAGCCGTGCTAACTCAGATTTTCTTTTTCAAAATAAAAGCCATAATTGAAATATATAAGGTAACAGTTAACAATCTAGTCTGTACAATTTATATTTAATGTCCGTTCCAATGTTATTCTTGTCTGTTCTATTTCACGGACTAGATTGCTAACTATATTGCCTTATACATTTCAATGATGGCTTTTATTGTGATAAAGAAAATCTGAGTGCTGCCAGCATAATATCCAGCTACTAAAACAATGCTAATGAAGCCTCATTTGGTCATCACTAGTGTTACCTCTAGTAATTCTTGATTCAGCGCACAACCACGGTCCTCAGGGAACTCATTGCTGCTTAAGAGTCCAAAGTGACTTCATCAGAATGACTGACTCATTTAATGCAGTAGCTACCCTACAGGGGAGAAACAGAGAGAAGCAGGATGTGGAAGAGAAGGAGAGAGAGAGAACAATGTCGTGGAGCAGGGCGTTATGGGAATGGGAATATTATGGTAATGAGGATGATCGGAACCTCAGTATGACAGTGAAGGATGATGAGATGTTAGCTCTCATGGTGTGCGTGCGTGTGCACACGTGTGTGTCTGTTAAGGTCAGTGTCTGTGCGCAGGTGTGTGTGTGTGCACATGTGTGCTTGTGGTTTATAATTTAGAAAGCAAGGATAGGGAGCTTAACAACGTGACTTTTACTTCTCATTACGACAGCTATGTCAACCTACTGCAGCACCAGTCACCAGGAGGAATGGTGCCTTTCATTAACATAATAAAGTCATTATGAAATTAAACATAACTAAAGCTTTACTTCGCAGAACAGTGAGACATCTATAAAATACGTGTTTGTATTGTAACTTGGCCAAGGGTATGTTTCTGTGGTTGGTCTTATTCACACCTAGGATGTTGAACGGGCATTGATGATTCGTGATGGTGCTGCTGTCCCTTGACTTGTAAAAACTGTTTACAGACTCCAACAGCTCACAGGGAAGTGCCCACAGAAGGTATACACAGAAACCAAGTCTGGGCCAGATCCCATGGAGGAGCAATTAGTCTGAAGGCCAGATCCCAGGGACGAGCAGTAAGTCTGAAGGCCAGATACCAGGGAGGAGCAGTACGTCTGAAGGCCAGATCCCAGGGAGGAGCAGTAAGTCTGAAGGCCAGATCCCAGGGAGGAGAAGTAAGTCTGAATGCCAGATCCCATGGAGGAGCAGTAAGTCTGAAGGCCAGATCCCAGGGAGGAGCAATAAGTCTGAAGGCCAGATCCCAGGGAGGAGCAGTAAGTCTGAAGGCCACTTCCCAGGGAGGAGCAGTAAGTCTGAAGGCCAGATCCCAGGGAGGAGCAGAAAGTCTGAAGGCTTGCTTAAGGCAGCACTTGCCACTCTGGAACCATATCACTTGGGGGTGGGGCCCTGAATTTGCCCCCACAAAACTGGAATGGCATGGGGAACTTATTCATAAACAGTAAATATTTATTTGACTCCCTCTTATATTAACATTTGAAATTATGAGCTAAATTCTTATATATAAGTATGCATATAAAACAATGGAAATCAATGTCACCAATCAACAAGCTACACACAGATCGGCATAATCACACATCTTCACTCAGTATTATCATAATCAATCAGGGATTTGTGGGGAAAACATAAAAATAAAACAATTTATTTAACAAAGAAAAGGATCCAACACTTCGCCGGCTACAAGCTTCAGAAGCTATGTTAAAGTACAGTTGTGCTCAAAAGTTTGCATACCCTTGAAGAATTTATAATATATGTACCATTTGTAAAGAAAACATGCGTAAGCAGGCAAAACGTCTTTTTTTTGTTATGGGATTCACATTCAACTTTAGGTTATATTATAATAATAAAATAAAACATGGCAACGAAGAAAAAAATGAACTGACTCCTGTTCAAAAGTCAGCATACCCTTAGTTCTTAATACTGTTTATTTCCCCCTTTAGCATCAATGACAGCATGCCGTCTTTTGTAATAATTGTCTATTAGGCCCCGAATTCTTGCAGGTGGTATAGGTGCCCATTCATCTTGGCAAAATGCCCCCAGGTCATGCAAAGTCTTTGGTCGTTCTGCATGAACCGCACGTTTGAGATCTCCCCAGAGTGGCTCGATGATATTAAGGTCAGGAGACTGTGATGGCCACTCCAGAACCTTCACCTTTTTCTGCTGTAACCACTGGAGGGTCAACTTGGCCTTGTGCTTAGGGTCATTGTCATGCTGGAAAGTCCAAGAGCGTCCCATGCACAGCTTTCGTGCAGAAGAATGCAAATTGTCTGCCAGTATTTTGTGATAACATGCTGCATTCATCTTGCCATCAATTTTCGCAAGATTCCCCGTGATTTTAGAGCTCACCCCCCCAAAAAACATCAGTGAGCCACCACCATGCTTCAGAGTGGTGATGGTATTCTGTTCACTCTAGGCCTTGTTGACCCCTCTCCAAATATAGCGCTTATGGTTGTGACCATAAAGCTCTATTTTGGTCTTGTCACTCCAAATTACAGTGTGCCAGAAGCTGTGAGGCGTGTCAAGGTGTTGTTGGGCATATTGTAACCAGGATTTTTTGTAGCATTGGCGCAGAAAAAAGTCTTCTTTCTGGCAACTCGTCCATGCAGCTCATTTTTGTTCAAGTATCGTTGTATTGTCCTCCTCGAAACAACCACACCATCTTTTTCCAGAGAAGCCTGTATTACTCTTGAGGTTATCTGTGGGTTTTTCTTTGTATCCCAAATAATTCTTCTGGCAGTTTTGGCTGAAATTTTTCTTGGTCTACCTTCTTTGGCTAACTTGGCTTGGTATCAAGAGATCCCTGAATTAACCACTTATTAATTAGTGATTGAACAGTACTGACTGGCATTTGCAAGGCTTTGGATATCTTTTTATATCCTTTTCCATCTTTATAAAGTTCATTGCTCAGTATGGCTCAGTCTCTAGCCTGCTCAGTGCATCCACGTGAGAGCTAACAAACTCATTGACTATTTATACACAGACACTAATTGCAATTTAAAAAGTCACAGGTGAGGGAAATTCACCTTTAATTGCCATTTTCACCTGTGCGTGTCACCTTCTGCATTCAACATTCAAGGGTATGTAAACTTTTGATCAGGGCCATTTGGGTGATTTCTGTTATCATTATGATTTAAAAAGGTGCCAAACAACTACGTGATAATAAATGGCTTCATATGACCACTATTCTTAAATAAAAGACAGTTTTTTGCTTGATCAGTCATATTTTCAAAATCAATGCCAAAATTTAACTATTTCTGCCAGGGTATGCAAACTTATGAGCACAACTGTAAGCCTAAAATAAAACTGTTCACAGTGATATTGCGACTATTTCTGGTGGATTTTCATAGTACGCATCCGTGTATGGTTTTTGGGGTAATATAGATCGCAACCCCTTGCGCAGTAAAAGTGGAAGGGTTTCCACTATTCTCTCGTCTTTTCATTTGATGAAAAAGTTAGTTATTGTCACCCACAGTTATTGTATCAATGTCATTCATAAACGTTGTGCCATGAAAATGAAATAGCTTTGGCAGTGTAAGGTTTGGCAGCGTAACGTTAATCTTCAGTCTCGCTAGCAACTATCTTATGACTAATCCAAGTAGTAAGTATACTAGGAGGCTTATTGCTGGCTAATAAGCTGTTAAAACGGCCAGTGACAAAAACCATACAATAAAATAGATGCTATTTGTGGTGGAAGTGAACTTAATAAGAAATGTTAGTCAGTTTAACACAATGTGCCTAAATATTCAAACTTGGCGTGATGTTAATGCGTGACAAAATGATCTAATGTTGAGACGCAATATTGTGATGAGGTATAATGTCCCAATTGGTCCCAATTCTGGCATTCTAGCTTACTATACACAAAATAGTACTTCGCCATCATCTGCGAAGTACGTACTTGTTGTACGTAGTATCTAATATGCGGCTTGAAATTCAGCCATTGCTTTCGATTTACATAGTTCACATAGCGTAGTGGTTGGCTATTCGACTGTCATTGTTTTCTAAAGAAACAAACCAGCCATGGAGTGATTCTAAAAAAACAAACCCGCCATGTTTCGACTAATTGGTTTAACAATGGAGAAGTAGACCGACACTCTCTACACGTATAGCTTAGTGGTGTAGTGGTTAATGAAACAGCCTGTCACGTAGGCGACCCCGGTTTGAACCCAGCGACGGCAACGCCATTCATCCCTTCTAATCGCCGGCTGAACTAGGCTTGCCTCGTTCCTTTTCTTGTTTCAGGACGTCTGTTTCATGTATTTATAGACTTCTACAAAAGGCTTAAGAAGAATAACCCATTCCTCCCAGAGACCTGCTGGGTAATCAGTGCACAGGTCCTTCTAATACATCTATCTTCTCCCTTACAGTACCTGGCACCTTTACCTACTCAATGTGGTACAACGTAATGGACTAAGTTCATGATTACCGCTGCCAGGAACAACACATTGTCACCCAGGGGGCTCTTGGAAGAAACAATTCTCTGGCAAGCCCTGTTCCTATCCAGTAGGTTTCCAGCATGCTGGTGTTTTGTCGACAGGGAGGTCGGATGTGTGTAAAACGTGGACCCGAGCTTAAAGGTTGGCATATTCAATCCCCGGTATCAGAGACAAAGCTAAAAGGTGGCATATTCAATCCCCGGTATCGGAGACAAAGCTAATTGAGGTCAGTGGTGTGGTTTTTCATGTGTGTGCATCTGTGTTTCTATGTCCAGAGAATTGGAGCCAGTAATTCTGTCCTTTCCACACCAAATAGATACTGAGAAAACACACGGCCTCTCACCATTTTCTTCTTCATTGTATATACGCACCCATACATTCAGGCCCTGCAATTCATGCCAAACTGTTTTCAGTATGCCTGTTTGTGTGCCTGGGTGTGTGCCCAAAAACACCTCTTTGTACATCGAGAATAATAATCAATTTGATTTACAGAGGATTTCTAACCACACTGGCAGGGAGTATTCCTTGGACTCTCAGGTTCAAAATGTTTATCCACAAATTGACTTCTGCCTAACTTCTCTCTTTTACCAGTAACTTGGAGTATCTGCATGTTCACCACAGCCTTTTTGCTTTCTCTTTCAGACTGATTGACACTGGGGCTCACTCATCAGCTTGAAAACTAAAATCACACTTTTTTGTGTTTTGAGACCACTGCTTATGCAGATACCTTCCTACGCTGAATGTGGGAAGCCTTGTGGCGTATCTGAGGGGCTGCATCACACAGGATGACTCTTGGCATCAAGACAGATGTTAAATGGGGCAGAATTAGCTGAACTGGAATGACAAATTAAATTACCGGATACAGAGAATAGTTAGTATTCGACAATCATAGCATCCAGAAAATCAAATCTGTGCCTGGGGAGATATTTTTATTTCTGATGACATTTATGAACGATTTGATCAGTTATATAAATCCTTATATACATCTGAAGCAGATGTTAATCTCTGAAACATGAATAACCTTTTGGAGGACTGTAATTTCTCTTCCCCGAAATGAGAGGATTTTACCCACTTTAGTGGGTAAAGTAGTTTGTTTGGATCAGACTGGCTACATTCCTTACATTTTAGCGGTCCTGCAAGAATGAAAAAATCGGAATCCAGCTCTAATTCGAAAGTCCCTGCACAAGAACGCTAGTCAACCTATTACCATGGCCTTTATTTAACCTCTTATTCAAAAGTCCCTGCTCACGAATACACAACAATCAATTACTATTGCACTGATTTAACCTCAGTTGAGGGATGAGTCAGAGTTTCTCATTGGTGACTCTACTCTTTGCTTCAACCATCAAGCCTCTTGCCCAAACCATCAGACCAAAGGCAGAACATATCATGGCAATAATAGCCAAAGACACTAAATAAATTGTCTTTATTCACAGATAACATTCTCCTCTATGTGTAAGTATCCCTTTCATCCAGAATCCCAGCTATACTAAGCCTGGTCTTGCATGTTAACCTTCTCTGACTACAGAAACAATTTGAATCAGTGTAAGTTGAAATGTTATACTCCTCTCTGTTTTCTCCCACTGTTGGACTAACTTTAGACAAAAATTCTTCCTGGCTGAGCGAGCAGTGTGCTGGCAGGATGAGCATCAGATGACACATCTTAATGTTTGACTCTCCTGAACCTTCTGTGGCATTAATTTGGGGAGATAATCGCAAATTGTACATCAAGAAATTGTGATGGAAGAAACACTTTTAATAAAATTCAGGTTCATTCTCCCATTCATGACACCACATAGGCATACGTGTTACACCATATTACCATTATCAATTGCTGTAACTAGTCACTTAGTGCTGTAGATTTTGTACTGTACAGGGATATCATCGGCTCTCAGACCACTGCCTATGGACTGACTCCATGTTTGGTATGTCATTATAATTGTGTGTTTTGATTGTTATTCCCCCTCTGTCGACAATGTTAGCATATACCTGTGTGTGTGTGTTTGTGTGGGAGTGTGTGTACATGCATGTGTGTGACTGCCTGTGTTTATGTGTGTGTGTATATCTGCATTCACTGCCTGCTTTTTTAATGACTTTGATGGTTTGGTGAGTTGCTGTGCTCATATGTGATTTAAGTGGCAGAGAGAGTTTGTGATTGTCATTGTATTTAACTGTCCTCTGATTGAAACCCACAGCTAAGTTAATGGTCCCTGACTTGTTCTTTTAAAGTTCTGTCTTCAGAAAATGAATGTGAAGACTAACACCCACACGCACATATGCACACCTCCCCCCTCCTCTCTCCCTCCCTCCCTCCCTCCCTCCCCCACCTATGAGATCCCAGGTGAGGCCCCTCCTCACCCTCTTCACCCCTTCTCACCTCCTGGTCTGTCCATCCATAACTCTTCTCTAGCCACACGTCCCTTTTCTCTCTGTATCTTGTTACTAAGGGCAAGGGGGTGAATGTGTGTGTGTGCGCGCGTGTGTGATGCTGTACAGACACTCTTGTCGTGCTGTAACACAGAGTTGTGTTCATTGCAGTCTGGCCTAACTCCAGCTACCTCCAGCACTGCAGAATCCTGGTGATGATATATGGCTCAGTGACATCTCTCTCTCTCTCTCTCTCTCTCTCTGTAACACCCCCTCCCAATGGTGCCCCCATTCCGACTTATGTCTCTCTCTTTTTTAATCTACCTCACCCTCCACCTTTCCTTCTCCCCCCTCTCACTTTCTTTTTTGCTATATTATCCCCCTCTTCCATTAATCCTCCCCCTCATCCTCTCCTCCCATCGACTGCAGCACATCATGTAAAGACGCGATAGAAGATTATATGCCAGGCAACGAAGGGACGTTGGAGTGACAAATCCCAGGGAGAAGGGGCCTACTTTGAGCTGTTACAAAACCGAATATTAGTAGAGAGGGGAAAGAATTGATAGAGGAATATTGGTGTGATGACAGCTTCATCGTGAGTCTCCCTTTTTGGACTTAGATGATTAAATAATATTCTGCATGGGTGCCCTAGATTTCAGATGTTAGCCACATGCTGGGATTAACCCCATCATATTAATCAACGGTTATTAGCCACCTCCTGTGCCCTACGTCTTAGAAACCAACAGGAAAGACGACATGTTTAATGTCAGGTTACAATATTTAAATTAGACGTTATGTCTCACATTCTGAAAGGCCTGAGCTCTATTATGTTGGCATTTGGACATGGTACTTTGTAAAACAAAAGTCACATTCTCCATTTCAGTCGAGTGTGGTCCAGTGATCTAAGTTGTTGTCTCCAGTACGCCTTTTGCACCAGCACGGGTTTGAATCTGTCCCTAAATGCTTTCAGCGCCAAACATGATTTTCTAACTATTATCTCTTTCAGCAAAACATAAATGCCTGATAAATACATCTTAAAAATCATGCTTGCAACTTCACTGAGAGATTGTCTGTCCTGCCTCTCAAACATCAGAAATGAATGGTTAGTCTGAGTATCAGCCTCTGTAGCTATCATCACAGTTCTTACCACTCCTTGTCATTGGCACAGGACTGGAGAACAGGGAAGTGGAATGGACGCTAAAGAGACTAATACTCAGGCAAACCAGTGGTGGGATGATGATAATCATTCATTGTTCACCACCTCAAAGTATCTCTCTCAGCAGTCAACAGTGTCAGTGTCACCATATTATTTGCGTGTGTGTGCGCGTGTTTACGTCGCATAAACCTCAAGACTAAATCCCAGTTTTTGCACAGAAGGAAAACCAAATGTCATGTGATATTTATCTCTTCCTCTCCATGTTTCTCGCAATCGTCTTCTCCCCACTCTCCCTCTCTTTCTTTCTCCATCTTTCTCTGTCTTTTTCTCTCCAAGCAAGGTGAAGCCTGGACATGACATTTATCAGGACACAAGATCCGGTTCTACCTGCTGTGGGTTTATGGTTCACACAAGCACATAAAACTGCATACTAAAACCTGTGTATTGCTTTCATCTGTTTGGCACCAATTGTAATAAAGGATGAGAGAGTGTGTGTGTGTGTGTGTGTGTGTGTGTGTGTGTGTGTGTGTGTGTGTGTGTGTGTGTGTGTGTGTACAGTAAACAACAAAAATTGAGAAGGTGAGTGTTTTCTCAGCACACACACAGACACAACATTTTATGCCAACCTGTTCTGTTAGAATGACCCTTTAGCGGCTGGATGATGCAGTAAACACAGAGGCCAAAGCGATGGTGTGGTATACCAAAGCATGCTGATTTTTATTCAAACACCAATTGTACATACCGATAGGTAGCAACCCAGGTAGTGAGACGTAACCAACAACACAGACGGATGGAAACTGGCGCCCTTTATACTGTGTTCCAGGTCTACAAAATTGGATGGTTCAGTGAGTAGGTTTTCTCACCATATTCTCACATGACTATAGTATCTTAAACAACATGTAGAATATAATTCAATACATAATATACATAGTCATTCACCCCCTGCTGGTTACCACCTAACAAACACATAAAACAATTACAATAAATATACATAAATACAAACTAACAAGTCACCCCCCTCTCCTATCCTAACATTTGGTCTCTCCCGGAACGTTTATCTCGGTGTTCGTACACCAGGGGACACTTGGCCGAACACTCTGGAGCAGACAAAACAGGACAGGTAAGTGATTATACCAACAATTAAAACAATATTCAACCAACTATTGCCCTAGCACATTCCTACTATGATATTTACACACCTAGACAAATAAATATAACAGGATAATGTCAAACAAATCCTACCTTAACTGTTCTGTTGTCAATTACCAAACATACACACAGTATTATCATCAGAGCTTAATCTAATGCCGCTCTCCCTTTTAGGTGGTGCTGAATACTCACACTGCCGGCAGACAATCAATCACTGCAACAAGTATGCTATCAATCATCAATAAAGTGCGTCACTAAATGCTTCATAGAAAATGTGCAAACATGCAATGTGCAAAATGTTCTGTGCAAATCCTGCTAATAAAGTGCAAAACATTTCCACCCAAATGCCAAGTGTCGTTATTAATGTGCATAGTTAAGATCTCTTCATACGCAGTTGTTAGCCAACCCCATTGCTCCATATTAACCAGGCCAAAGCAGTCAGTCACTAGTAACGAAGTGCCCTTCGTTACATGTCCATTCACACCACAGCACTGACAATTAGCTTTCCCTCCGGTACTTGGGATTGAACCCGCAACCCTCTGAGCCAAAGTCTTCATTTAACACCCATCTTCATCCTCATTAAATTCCCCATCCCACCGCTCACTGTTGCCACTAATGGCAGGTTTAAAGGAATTTCAGTGGTCAGTCTAATTTTGACTGGTAACTTCCTTTTTTTGTTTCTTTTTCTTTAAAAAAGAAATAGGCTTCAGATCAGCTTAACCATTAGAAATAGTCATTACTGTATTGTATTTCTTGCATCATTTCTAATCCATTGTATCAAACTTTTTTTGAGAAGAATGCTGATTACAGTTGTCACAAAAAGATCTGTGAGTCTTCAGTACAAACGCTAACTGATGATTGCTCGGCACAGCTGTGCCCCCCCCCCCCCCATTAAATACAGCCAGCGGATGCACTCAAAGCAAAGTAGACCGCCCCCAAAGCACTCACCACGTTCCCTCTGAGGAGTCCCCATGGAAACCCAATGCCGTTTTGATTGCCATCTTAAGTGCTGGTCCAATTCACGAAAGCTGCCCTCTCTGCCCTTGATTTAGCTTGAGAGGATGAGGGAACCACACAGGTGACTCGCGGGGTTGGTAACACCTACTATTCAATGCAAACTGTAGTCACGTGTCTGACCCTGGTGGCCTCAAAGTCTCAAATTTAATCAACGCTTTTTTAATCAACAAACTCCGGTTAACACTCTCCCTTGCTTGGGCAAGTGCTTTTGGAAGTGAGGATGTGAAAGGCAAAGGGCTGATGGTTTAAGGCAGGGGGGGTCCAACCCAGGTCGTTGTCCCTCCCACCCCATGTATTTGCAGTCTCATTCAGTTATTAACTGTCAAAATATTACAATCACGTGTGCTAAATTAGGGTTGGAGTGACCCCTGGTATTGGATTTAGGGGCTGTCTACTTTGCTTTTGGACTACAGCCAGTGACTGCCAAAACAAGGACAAATCCCCCTGCTCCTTAAACCTACTTGATCTGTCAACAATCAGTTAAGAGCAAATCGCCCAGTCAGCAGTCAACATCAAAGTTGTCTATTGGAAATATGTATAGTACAGAAAGTGGACGGCCCTAACAAGCGACAGAACTAGATGAAGACGAAAGAGCCCCTAAGAAAAATCGTCTGGCCATAGACCGTATTGACTGTTCAAGGACCTATATGCTGAGCATTATTTCTTAGCAATTATTCCATACAATATCTCCCACTGCAATGCTCTGAGGAATGTTTCAGTTGTTGTTGTATATACCACATCAAAGACCCCATTGTACTGGTACATCTCATTGTATTGCAACACCCCAAACAAACATTTTTAAAGTATAACTTATAAATGAATACTTTGAAGTTTTTCCTCCGTTCTCAGCCTGCCTTTAACAGGCAAATGTGACCCAGAAGGATGAGTAAGTAAAGGTTGAAAATTAACTAATGCATTTATTAAAATTAATACTTAAATACATGACTGCCTTTGTTAATATTTTCAAAGTTTAATACATGTTTTTAAGACTTGTAATCACTGTTAGTTAATATTAATTACAACATTAGCTGATGTTAATTAATGTACCATTACTGTAAAGTATTACCATACTTATTAATTGCCTTTCTGACATTATTTAATCACCCCTATCTCAATTATAGAGATGTTGCCTGAGTAATACTTTATTTTTTTCAATTAACAGAGTTCAGTGATATTATTTGGTGTAATAAATCTTCTTCACCTTCTGGGGGATAAAATTGGAAGGGTAACTAACGCTGTCTCCCTTCATTTGCAAAGGAGGATATTTCAAACAACGACACAAAAAAATGCTTGATTAAAAAAAAGATATTATATTATAAACATTGGTGGTGCCTGGTGGACAACCAGTTTGTCACGAGGGTGTCGTAGTGGTGTGCAGGGAAAGGAAAAGGAGCCAAGCGCAGGAATTGTAGGTTGTTGATTCTTTTATTCAACTTAAGTTGCATGAATAATCTCCCAAAAGAAGGGAAGCGTCGAAGCGCAATAATTCGGAATGCTGAACCAATGCACAGGTACACAAACACCAAACATAGAACAATACCTCACAAAGACGCCCAGGAACACAGGAACTAATATAGGTTACCTAACGAGGGAATGGACACCAGGTGTGGGTAATAACAAGACGTGACAGTGCCGTGGGAGGAGGAGCGGCGTGACTAGAAGGCCGGTGACTGCGCACGCCGAACACTGCGCCGGGAGAGAGAGCGTGCGTCTTCTTCGCGAGTCCTCGTCACACAGTTAGGATTTTTAATACACTGTAGGTATTATTGAGCTTTAAGAGAAAGGTTCATAGCTTGAATTTTTAAATGGGTGATCCACACAAAACCCAACATTTGTGTGATATATTGTTAAATGATGTTAAATAAGTATATGTGACAACAGTATCTGTCTGTATTGCATAGTTGTAATAAGTTAGCAAGCAATGTGAAATATGTTGAGAATAGGGTTGACACTAATGACAACTAAAGAAAAACAGCAATGCTCTGTCTGGACAGGCTCTTACTATCTAGTTATATTTATACCTCTGTGGCTAGGTAGCAAGAAAAAAGTGTTATGAAATGTGATTTATGTTATTATGATCTCTGATAAGAACACAGTATATACACAGAGCTCTGTGAAAATACTGTTCTCCTTGGTAAAGATAAGCAGAAAAAGGTTATGAAAAAATATAATTGTTCATCAACTTGATCTTCCAGTCAGAATATGATAAATCGAACCATTAATTGAGGTAGTTTAAATACACTTTTTCAGGGCCTTTATGCCTTTTTTGTCTTGAGCATTTGAAAGGCATACTCACTTTGAGTCAGACCGGGTGATTGTCTTGACCAGTCAGGAAGTATCCACTTTTTGGCCCTGACAATCTCCTTGGTAGCAATGGCAATGATGTTTGTGGTCATTGTCCTGTGTCTTGATGAAATGCCGTCCAATGACTTTTGAAAACAAGGTGTTTCTGTGCACTTCATCCCAAAGCTGTCAGCAGTTTGATCATTAATGAAGAGTTAAGGACAAGTGAGTCCGTTCCATTGACAGCTACCCATTCCCAAACCTAACACCATGTCACCGTACATCAACACGAGATGGCGTGCCTGTTTCTATTGTGCTCCATTAGGGCCTGTAGTTCGTTTTTCACATCATCACAAAACAGCTGCCGGGGCTACATACAAATGTGAGATGCTTCGTTGCAAACTGCAATGACTAACAAGGTCCCCTGATTCTGTCCTTACCGATGTTTTTGTAACTTTCACTTATACACAGATAACACTACATTCTGAGCAATGCAATACATCAACCCCTTACGTTGACGGATATGGTTGTGTCACAAACACAGATGTTGCTATTTCTAGCAAAAGTCATGACGTTTTTCGGCAAAGAAAGTTGTTGACATTGTGAGCGCCCTAACAAGCACACTGACAGGTTGTGGTAATGATAATACATTTTTTGGAATTCGTTGTGTTTTCATTGTGAGTTTGTAGCATGCAATATATTTTAACAGGCTGAATCATATAACGTGACCATGTGAGGGCGTGTATAATAATAACAACCACACAAATACAGGCATGTCTTAAATGACAGACACATGTAAACCTATTGTTGAAATGTATTAGGACTGCAGTGTAGCCTTGTTATAAGTAAAGCAGTGAGACCAGTGACTGAAAGGTTGCTATACCAAATCTATCCTTGAGCATGGCACTTATCCCAATTGCTCCTAGGTGGTTGCTGGAATGTGTTCTCAGTCATATATACTTAGTAAAATGTAGTTAAATATATATAAAGGTCAGATATAATAGGAAATCGATCGGGAGACGACTTATCTGACCCATTGGAAGATTTGGCTGAGTGCCTTTTATAGGGATACAAAATACTCTTGCAGAATTGTACGGATTGGATCAGAAGATTACCCTTAAACAATATTATATCATTGTTGCGAGTTTTCAAACCTACTTTTCTGAAGGCAAACAAAGACAACAATTTCAGGTGCGTAGCCACCTGCTAATCACCATCCGGATGAAGTCAAGAGGGGAACAGACAATACCCAGATCATCATTAAAGCACCATCCCAAGACGAGTTCATATGTGTGAATACGTTTTCCATTGATTAAAAAACAAAACTTGAATTGAATGAATCAGAATCATACCTTTTCTATACATACAGACATTAGGACTGTTTGGTAAATCACACATTCTATGAGTACAAACATTCTAAATTCAGTTTGTGAGTAGAACTTTAGAAACATTTATATGCAGTATTGATGAGGCCCCTGGCCTTTAAATATTGTGTGTGCTTAAACATTTTTTAAGGGAACTTATAATTAAAAAATGTCAATAGATCCCGAATGGTTTTATTGATAAACTATTGGAGGGCATATAATTCGAAAGCTGAGACTCTCACAAATTTGAATATGTTCTGGTCTGATGCTTGCAAGCCACATAGAAGCGGTTCTCCTTTTTAAGGATTAGGACATGTTCAATAGAACGAGAGAGTGTCTGGTGGATTAATACATTATCAAAAGAACAAAAGGAGAACTGATTTATTATGGCATTATCAATTGAACAGGTACAGATGTGAACATAATTAATATCAAAGCACATCACGTCCCCACTGGAATAAAAAAAAACAAATCCTTGACTTTTGAGGAATCATTGGAGCAGATCTATTTGTCTACTCTCTCCTGCATCTCAGCCATTAGTCATTAGTCGTTAGAATGTGGCCCAGGGTCTTTTCTGTGGCATGGCATAGGGAAGAGCAAGGGTACTAAAAGCTACTGAGACTGGTACTCGGGCTAATCAGTGTTTATTGTTCACCACCACAAGCATCACTTTCAGCAGATTGCAGTGTTAATGTCAACAGATGTGTTTGTGTGTGTATGTGTGTGGGTGTGTGTGAGTGAGTGTGTGTGCGTGTGTGTGTGTGTGTGTGTGTGTGTGTGTGTGCGCATTCTGTGAAAAACTCAACAATTAATTCCTGTATTTGCACTGAAGGAAAACCTAGGTGAAAAGAAAAGTGCTTATCTACCACTCTCCCTCACTTTTTCTTTCTCTTGCTCTTTCTGTACCTTTCCCTCCCTCTCCCTCATTCCCTCCCTCCCTCTCTCTTTCTTTTCTTCCCCACTCTCCCTCTCTGTCTCTCACTTTTTCTCTCTCCCACTCTTCGTTAAGGGCTTCTGGCAGCCTACCCAAGGTAGCTGAGGATGCAAGATGAATCCCAAACTGACAAAGTGAAAAATGTATCGTTCTTTACCTGAGCAAGGTACACTAACTGTTCCTTTCATAGAGCTGCTCACCGCAGGCTGGCTCAGATTGGGAAGCAATACCTTGGTTAAACCTGGTTTGCAAATTGGCAAATTTCCGCTGTCTGAAGCAAAGCATGGAAATGACATAAATCAGGAAACATCCTGTTAAGTTCTTGGTTTCTACAGGAGTAAAAAGATCACTTATTTGTGTATGTGCTGTGGATTATCTGTTTCTGTCCAGCACAGATTGCAGTGAATGTGTGTATATACAGTAAAGAGAAAATGATGAGAGGGTGTGTGTTTTCTTAGTCACTGTTTGGAGTGGAGAGTTCAAAGATGTTTTTACTAGCTCTTATTCTGAGTACACACACACACAAAAACACACAGTCAATTCTCCACACCACTGACCTCAATTAGTTGTCTCTATGATAGACCGTAGTGGGTTCTCCTCAGAACAGACACACAGAGACAGAAACAGAAAGAGAAAGAAAGAGAGAGGTAAGGAGGGGTACAGAAAGAGAAAGATAGAGGAGTTACATAAGGCCGGGGAAATTAGAGAATATTAAGTGAAAAACAGAAGAAGAGCCCAGGAAACACACAAAGCTGTGACCTTGGTTTGAGGAGAGCAAGCTGAAGTGAATGTACGAATGCATTCAATTTGTGTTATTGGCTTTGTCCTGTGTGTGTTTGTGTGTGTGTGTGCATGTGCGCACGCGAGTGTGATGGGTGTATGTGTTTAAACTCCACCTTCCTCTCTCTACCCTCCCTCACATCTTCCCCTCCCTCTCTCACCCCTCCCTCTCTCACTCCTCCCTCTCTCACCCTCTCTTCTGCCCCTCCTCAGTTTATTCTCATATCCCCGGCCTTCTGTCCCTCCATGTTTTATGTTTGCATTACCTTGATTTTCTGTTATTGTAGCAGATGTGAACCAGCAAGCTATGGAGATTGTGAGTGCTGCAGTCAGTATCTCCCTTCGTCTGCAACAAGCCATGCATTTAGTAGGACACACACACACACACACACACACACACACTCTCTCTTCCCTGTCGTGTCATTAGCTTTGGCTCCTGGATGTTAAACGGGTTTTCTGCCCTGTGGTCACGCTTACACACACATGCACACACACACACACACACACACACACACACACAAAAACAAACACACACATGCACACACACATGCACACACACACACACGTACACTAACATACACACACAGAAGTTCAAGGGGTTTTCTGTCCTTGGCCAATATCATCACAGTGAATCAATAGAGTCATCGCTCAAAGCCAGGAAAGGGAGAGTGTGAATCAAGAGAGACAGAGAGAGACACAGAGAGAGACAAAGACAAAGAGACAGGGAGACACAGACAGAGAGACAGACAGACACAGACAGAGAGACACAGACAGGGACAGAGAGAGACAGACAGAGAGACAGACAAAGAGACAGACAGAGAGAGACAAAGACAGTAATAGAGAGAGAGAAGTGGGATGAATAAAGCGGGAAGGAAAGTCAGAGGTAGCAGACAAGTAGAGGAAGGGAATGAAGAAAAGAAATGATGGAGAAAGGTGTGTATTATCGCAGAGCCACAAAGCAAACTGGAAAGATGGATGCAGTGAGAGGAGCTAGTCAGGGAGGTAGAGATGGAGGGATGAATGGAGACAGGAAAGGAGGAAGAGATGGGGGGATGAATGGAGGAAGGAAAGGAGGTAGAGATGGTCACAGTGAGCTTTAGTAGCAGTACATATCCTAGAATAGGAACACATTGCACACAGTAATGGTGGCTCAGCACATGGTAATAAAGATATGAGCTCTGTTACAGTGGTACGATGGAATGACTTCATGCCGTTATGACACTACACCGCTGTGCTATTAGAGCCGGTGTTGACCTCTGAACTAGACGTGTTCATCCTGGTAAACTAGTTCCAGCATTGTGTTCTATGTCATAGATAGAGATAGCCTGTAACTAAAAAATAATCAAAAAAAATATATTTTGAAGATGTTTACTTCCAGCCCATGGCGATCGAGAGTAACTTTGTCCAGCCTTTACTTCAAACATAATGTTGCTATTCAACAATAATAACTCATTCAAGTTACGATGATAATGGCGATGATGATGTTGATGATGATGTAGGCACATTGCAATAACCACTACACCTCAGTTTAGTCATTGCTTAGGTAAAGCTGCACTGCAGTCAAATGATCATCCATGAGATATCTATTTTCAGCCAAAAACTACCACCTTACAATTAGCCTGCTGAACACCTGAACCTCATTCTGATTGGGATTGTGGTTGGTGGTGGTCTGTCGGAGACGAGGTGAGATCACCTTTCTAGAACAGTGTGTTTTTGAAGGAGCTTGGTTCTTTCAATGGGGTGCAGTGGTTAATTTGAGCCGGATCCTACCACAACAAGATCCAGCCCCTCTCAGATTTTCCTCAGTTTGTTCCGGCACCTACTTTTCACAGATCCGGTCTGCTGCGCATTACTTGTCATTTTTCCGTCTCTGTGTTCGCTTTGCACTGTAAACATTCAACTAAAAATGTTCAGAGTTCATAAAGTTGTCCTGCAGCCTCTTGTAGCCTCAACACCGCCTGACAAGATTGTGAAAGTTTCAGCCTTTTGTTTAACACTGTTTGTGCTACCAATGTGCCGTAGCCTTTTTGCGTCTGGATCCATGTCTGTTGTGTGCCCAGATGTGACCTCCTGATCTGCAAATTAAGCACTGATGGGGTGATCATGTGATGGGACAGAAACTTTCATTTCAACAGTCTGATTTACATTGGTCAAATGCATACATTAAGACAGCGCTAAAGACAACGACACATGATGAGATGATGGTTATCATTTCCATGTATGCACAGCATTCAGCAGACACAGTCTAACAAGGTGTTATTGTAATGTTGTCAAATTGAAAAGACTTCTGAGGCAATGACACTTGTCAGAATGCAATGAAAATGTTTGTTGTTGTGGAATGACTGAAGATGTGTGTGTGTGTGTTTGTTTCTCTGTTTGTGTGTCTGTCGGACTGTACCCATGTGTGTCTGTGTCTGCCAATAAAAAAAACAACAAACAAACTAAACCAAAAAAAATACTAAAGTATTCTCTTCTCTAAATAGTGTCAAATGACTGTTCTAATTGTGCATATAGTCGGTTTATAATGGTAATAAGGTACCTTGGATTTTATGTTATATGGTCAATATACAACAGCGTAGGTCTAAGGGCTGTATTACCATATGCTGTATTGACTGTAATTATGTTGATTTATAACTTTTAGGAAGTGGGAACTTTCTCCTTGAGGCAAACTTCTGGACAAACACTACAAAGATAATTGGCCATAACCTTAAGGTAGAGAAATGGGAGGAATGGGAGAAATGTGCTTTGAACAGATAAGTTCAGTACCACTGGTCTTTTCTAGAACCTGTAGGTAATACAATATACTCTGCTCATCTGAAGCACATAGTGGGTTATAGGTGTTAAACTTTCCATCAGTGTGCAGAAACACAATCCGCAGTAGAAATAAGGGAAGGTAAATACATTGTAGAATACATTGTAGAAGCACAACTGATATGGCAGTTTATCCACACCAAAACACAGCTATGTGTTGGAAGGACACAATTTTAGATGATGGCTTAGGAGTAACCCACAGTTACATAAAAGTAAAACTTATTTTCATTTTTCGTGCTCTGCATCGCTGCATGTCGAGAATATTGTGTGAAGAAATGTATTGGTTGCCTAGACCTTTCCCTGTATTGTAACTACTTGATTGGCTACTGATGAAGCCATTTGCAAAGTTGTGCTGTAGAAATTACTGAATGTGAACAACACCCATAACAGTAAATGTCTCGTTCAATGAGGATGTTTTTATTTATTTAACCAAATACATTAATTGCGAATCATGTGTCATTTCTTAAAATGACCTGGTCAAAGGAAAGGAGAAAACAGTCTGTTGTAAGCTGTAAAATGCTAGGTGTGTTTGTATGTCTGTGTATCTGTGTGTGTGTGTGTGCGTGTGTGTGTGCGTGTGTGGTTTGTGTTTAGTCTCTGTGAACACATACACTCATATGCACAAAGAGCAACACAGGGAGTAAAGGAAAAAGAGAGGATGATAGGAAAATGAGGGAAAGGAAGAGGGAGAGAGGAGAGGAAAAGAGACATAGAGAGAAAGTAGAGAGGGGAGAGGATGAAAGAACAGCTAGAGAGTGGTAGAGAAGAGAGGATAAAAGAGCAAGAGGAGGAGAGATGATGAGAGGGAGAACAGTGAAAGAGGAGTAAAGAGAGGATAAGAGAGAGAGTGGGAAAGGGAGGGAGAGAGAGATCTGCAGCAGGCTGATAAGTGTTTCTATTGGACAGTGTGTAAACAGCGAGGATGGGCTGTTCTAACTGGGAAGATTAACTCTGCTACTCTATTCATTAGGTTTCCAGACACTCAATCCTCTGCACAGTATCTTTAGTCTAGTCAGAACTTTTGCAACCTGTACCAGCAACTCAGTCCTCATTCTATAGCACATTTAAACGGTGTCCCAAATGACAAATATATGCTGCACTACGTTTGACTTCAGACCGTTTGAGACACAGGGCTTGTATGGTGCTACTGTTAAAATCCCCCTCTATTCCATGCTCCTCCCCCCCACCCCATTCCTAAGTAGTTGTTTGATGAGAGGTGATATTACAAGCTTTAGCGTCGTGGCAGGGCTGCTAACACACTGCTTGTTGACACACAGACAGAGACACGCCCCATGCAAGTGACAGACAGACACGGGTGTTATAAGGATATGACCGTGTGTATGAGTGAGCCTACTTGCCTGCCTGTCTGAGTGTGTGTGTGTGTGTGTGTGTTTGTGTGTGTGGGGGGGGGGGGGGTCTGCATCTGAATCTCACAGCTGGCTTGTCTCTGAAGCTAAGCTCAGTCGATGCTTGTCAGTCCCTGGATGGAACCAGATGCTGCTGGAATTGGTGTGTTAGGGCCAGTAGGGGGCACCCTTCCCTCTGGAAGAAATCCAAATGCCCCAGGGATTTGGATGGTACGTTGCCCAGCACAGGATGCTGTCTTTTCAGATGGGACATTATGCATTTGTGTGTGTACTTTCATGTTTGTGTTAATCCTGTTTAGATACATTTCTAATTTAATTGCCTTTTCGATTCATGTTTAATCCCTATTACTTCTATGAATCCCTTACATCAGACACCATCATCAACAAAGAATAGGGTTTCTGGCAGCCCTGACTACAAACATAAGTGGATTGTGTAAGTGTAGTTATATATAGGTTGTTTGTGCCTGGCAACCTCTGCTTTAGTAGGAAATGACAACAGTGACAAGAAATCTCCATCTAGGGTGATGGCTATGTTCTGACTTCACAGCAGGGGGAGAGGAGTGTGGGCCAGACATTTTTATACACACACACGCACACACACACACACACACACACCTGTCACCAGATCAACAAGTCATTTCACACCCTGCTAGGTCAGCAATCTATAGTGATCATGGAGAATTTGAAACAATGCTCAGACACTGTGTTGGAATAAATGGGTTTCTCTGTAACTGTGTGTTCTTAGACATGTGTAATGAATCAGAACATGGTCCATTTGAGACCTGTCAGACGAGACTTACAGTAGTGTCTTAAAACGCCTGATTGGAGCTCTCATTGTATTTAACGCACACATACTCTGTACACTTTTGTGTAGACACCAGTTTTGGATTCAATCGGAACTGAACAATTAATTTAAACTGAGTTTGAATAGGCCTCACCCAGTAGGAAGCAGAATTCAGACAGAATGCCTGTTGAAGGAAGTAATATTTAATTCAAAGGGACTGAAGACATAAACCATGACATTTCCTTTCCTTTTTCTCAAATATTTAATCAAAAATATATGTCACATCTCAATGTCAAATTCTATTGATTATTACTAAAATCAGTCAAAAAGGTATTTAATTTGATATGTTGAGATTAGATGTAATAATTTTCTTTCACACTGTATTGTTTTGTTATCTAAAAAACATTAATGTAATTATTAATTCTTATAAACAACCCCCAAAATGATCTTTCCAGATCACTAGAATAACTAAAAATGTTTCAGGTAAATACTTTTAAAATGTAATCGTCTGATCTATATGCTACAAGTTATTCAATTTTTTGATTCAATGTGTTCAATTTTTTTTTTAATTATTATGCTTTAATGGATAAGCCATGGTGTGTAGCTCCTGTGTAGAGCAAGGTACTTACAAACATTAAGGTTATGGGTTAATTTAATTCAAGTTGAAAATGGAATTATGTTTCATTAAAGGTGTGGTCAATTCAATTTCAGTTCCAAATCAATAATTTAATTGGTATACCAGAAATTATATGCAATTAATTTCAGAATTCAACCAATCTTAGATTTGAACCGTTGCCGTGCTTTCGACGGGCGGTTTCAGCACCTTGGACAGCACCCATCATACAGGCCAGGAATTGGCGGATTTGTCCATCCCTTGTCACCATCTTGAAAGGACTTTTTTTCCAGTTTCATTATCCCTAACTCCGTATCTCCCTCCATCCTTATTTCAGCCCCCCCCCCTTTCATAACAACTTCGCTCTCTACCTCCCAAGTAGCCTTGCCCTATGAAAGACATGAATGAATTGGGAAAAACCCAAGTAGTATATTCTCGAAATGAAAGATCAAAGACTGTATGTGGACTCCGAATCTGAATTAAGAGGGTGAATGTGTTAAGGGGATTAAACTGAGTAATGTTGAATTTGATGGTTCGTTTGCTGAAATGCAGTGAATGGGCTTGACGGCAAGCTGCAGGCAACCACAGCAGGCTACTATCGACATCAAAATGATACGTCGGGAAAATAAAATACTGGAGCAGAAACAAAAACCTAAAGTTGTCATTTTAAATGAGAAGATAACACCGCTCTTTGAAATCTCACGTGGTAGAAGTGCCACCCACACACACACACACACACACACACACCCACACACACACACACACACACACAATCAGGCGCGTGCGCGAGGGCAGCTGGGCTTCTTTCAACCCGTGCTCGTGAAAGACTGACAGAAGCGGGGCGACTGTTCTCAGTTGCACGCGCTCCCCTCTGTCTCCTCTCATCCTCCGTCGATATCTAGCGTTCCTCTGCCTTCCTAATTTATTTATGAGTTCTTTAACTTAGAAAAAGAAACAGAGACAGCAACCGGACTGCAATACCAGCGTAATGTAAGAAAACAACAAGGCAAGCAAAGAGGGGAACGAAAAAAGAGGGAAAGAGAGCGAAGCATGCGTTTTTCTGGCGTGCGGATGTCTCTCTTATCTTCCTTTCTTGTAGACTCTGTGCACCGTGTCTTTTCTTGATTGGTTTCAACTTGAAGAGAGAAAACAACTACATCAGCTGGACTTTATTATGAAAAGAAAAACAATCCGAAGACTAGAAGGCAATAGCCACATGTGAGAAAAAAGGAAAGGGGGAGCAATGCTTTCTCCTCTCTCTTTTTTCCTCTCTTCTCTCTCGGAGCGACAGAATGGAATATTTTTCTCTCCCTGGTCGATGGATGTACTACTATTACTTTATACCAGGAAGGAATCTCCCATCTCTCCTTCTTTGTACCGGGAGATTTCTACCGCTGTTGGTCTTCCTTCATGCCTCCCTCCTCCACCCCGACCCGTGCCTCTCCCACCCTCAGCCATGCCACATCCTGGCTCGGATCGGACACACGGTTCGTCTCGGTGTTCTGCTCCCAACCAGACAACCAGCCAGGGTGCAGAACGCTCTCAACAGAGCCTTGACCAGCCTGAAACACCAGACTGGAGATGGAATCCCGCCTCTTCTGCCCTACAACCTCACCCTGGAGGTAACGGGTCCATCGGTGTCTCCATATTCATTCATTCATTCATTCAATTGGCAACTAGTCACTCAGTCGCTTACATTCAAATCAAATTAACTTTATTTAGCAATGACTACATTTCTTCCAATAAGAAGCCTTTCAAGGTGAAACATTAAAGAGAAAAGCTGAATGTTTTTGCACAAAAATCAATATATAGCATGAATAATAAACAATTATGAAACAATGGTTGAAAGACTATTGCAGCCAAATAGTTTGAAATAATGAAATGTGTAAGATTACACTCAATTGATAAAATACACAACATGGCTAAGACAACTAAAAGCACCCTTTAGAAGCACATCTGAAAAGGTGAGTCTTGATGTAGTTTTTGAAAATGTCTGTAGTTTCTGAGACCCTTAGATTGTCTGCCAGGCATTTCCGAGGGAGAAAGCCATAATGCCTTGAAAGGGGTCGCGCCAAACGTTTTGGTTCTGGCCCCTGGAACAACTAAAGACTCAGTTCCTCAGAATCTGAGGTACCTCAGACCTCAGAATCTGAGGTACTGACCAGGGACTTATCTTTTAGGATGCGCGGCCATATTGCATACATAATCCCACCCAGTAATTCCTGGAAACACGTATTGTGTTCAAAGCAAACAGGCTGTAATGTCTGACTCATTAGTTTGACTGTCTACAGGTGGTTTCCCGGTCCCCGTCGGGAGGAGATCCTGTCTCCCTGTCCAGGTGTGTGTGTCAGGAGCTGGTGATCCGAGGCGTTTCGAGTGTCTTGGCCTTCCCACGTTCACCTGAGGAACTCATCAATGTCGACTTCCTGTCCTCCTTCCTGGAAATACCTTTTATTTCCCTGCTGGAGGACCTAGAGCCTCTTAGAAATAAGGTAAGACCTTGAACCATTCCGATTGTCAAGGTAGAACCTGGAAACACCATGATCTAGAAACACTGGAAACTAAGGCAGGACCTAGAACCATTCTGAGTTAAGGATAGAACCTTCAACCTCCAGGAGCAAGAAACACTGGGAATGAAGTGTGGTCCTTGAATCATTGAGAACTAAGCTTTAGAAACCGTTTACTGCAGGATTAGAAGCCATCAGAGATAGAACACAGAGAGCCTCTTAAAGTTAAGCGATGATACAGTGACACCTTTTATATAATTCATGGAGAGTATAGAGCCACTCAGAGCTTAGCTAGAACAGCCAGTGAGAGAGAAAGAGTGTGTGTGTGTGTGCCTTGTTTTTGTGACACATATATTCCTGATTCACGTTTAGTAGTTACAGAATGACCTGTAACTGCAGCTGAACATACAGTAAAATGAATAGTGTACATCTAGTGGAATCTAATCGATTAGTCTCATATCTGTACAGACACAACAAGTGTGTGTGTTTGCATTCCAACGGCAGCCTAAGCTGTGTGCCAGTCAATCAATCTCAACAATATCCTCCTGTCTATAGCTGAGCAGTCAACTGCAACACACACAGACACACACAGACACACGAACAGACAGACACAGAGACACGCACAGACATGCACAAATAAACACACATATAGAAACACACAGACAAACAGACACGCACGCACACACACACACACACACACACACTCACACACACACACACACACACACATAGGCTCAACACAGAGAAAGACTCAGGAGAAACGAAAGAGAAGATAGAGAGGGAGAGAGGGAAAGAGGAAAGAGAGTGAGAGCGAGGGAGAGAGGGGGAGAGGAGAAGAAAGGAAGGGAGAAGAGGAGAGTGAGGGAGAGAGAGAGAGGAATAGGAATAGGCTGAATAGAGTGTTATCTGTCATGCTGTGGGAGAAGTGAACCATTCACTACTGAACTCTGTCTGTCTGGTGGTGGGCACTGAAGGGAAGGAGGAGGAGGAGAGGAGGAGGGAGACAGGAGGAGGGGGACAGGAGGACGGGGAGAGAAAGGCAGGCAGGGCGCAGTAAACTCAGCAGTCTCAGATAGTATATCAGGAGGGGTGATCCCATATCAAGGCTGTCCATCCATCTCTCTGGCTCTTTGGCTATATTTGTGTATGTGTGTGCATTCCTGCAGGCATGGGTGTGTGTGTGTGTGTTTCTGTGTGTGAATGTTTAGAGCAACACACCTAGAAGTGGTGTGACTTGGCAGATAAGAGTGAGAGAGTGATAATTCCTCCTAATGTACATTAGATAATTAGAATGATAGAATGACCTGATCGCATAAATCACACTGACCAAGAAGAGGTTGAGGGAGGGCAGGTGAGATGAGGATGGGGTAGAGGAGAGGGGAAGAGGAGGGGAGATGAGGAAGAGGAGGGGAGAGGAGAAGAGGAAGACGAGGTAAGGGGAGAAGAGAAAGAGGATGGGGAGAGGAAAGCGGAGGAAGAGTATAAGAGGGACAGGAAGTGCTTCATCATCAGTATCCTCACAGGTGCTTTGGCTAGTATATCAGTAGTAATGCTTGCTCCTCAAATAGCACACTATTCTCTTTGTAGTACACTACTTTTGACCGGGGCCCTATGAAGGGAATAGGGTACCATTTGGCACAGCCATTCCAGAGGGTTGTTCCTGGCAGGTCACATGCTCAGCTAATCATGTTATTTCTTTTTAGCTGTTGTTATGATTAGATTGCCTTGTTTAAGGACCAACTCTATTCCACAGTGATCTGTCTATCCTGCACTTTTCATTTCCTCCCATTCTTTCCCTCCTCCCTCACTGTATAGGGGAGAAAGATTAGGACATTGAAAAGCTAATTTGTCTCTCTGAATGTAATCACTTTTAATCCTCAAAACCTGATGATGAATGAGTGGAAGTGCTGTTGCCTAGGGCTACACACACACACACACACACACACACACACACACACATGCATACAATCAGACACATGCATAGGCTTTCACTTAGATGCGTTCTAAATCACACACACACACACACACACACACACACACACACACACA
>JACXGI010008181.1:0-34512 GCA_016801175.1 Esox masquinongy
CCTGGACATGTACTGGCTTAAGCAGGGGGACACATCTGGCACTGCAGGATTTGAGTCCCTGGCGGCGTAGTGTGTTACTGATGGTAGCCTTTGTTACTTTGGTCCCAGCTCTCTGCAGGTCATTCACTAGGTCCCCCCGTGTGGTTCTGGGATTTTTGCTCACCGTTCTTGTGATCATTTTGACCCCACGGGGTGAGATTTTGCGTGGAGCCCCGGATCGAGGGAGATTATCACTGGTCTTGTATGGCTTCCATTTTCTTATAATTGCTCCCACAGTTGATTTCTTCACACCAAGCTGCTTACCTATTGCAGATTCAGTCTTCCCAGCCTGGTGCAGGTCAACAATTTTGTTTCTGGTGTCCTTTGACAGCTCTTTGGTCTTGGCCATTGTGGAGTTTGGAGGGTGACTGTTTGAGGTTGTGGACAGGTGTCTTTTATACTGATAACAAGTTCAAACAGGTTCCATTAATACAGGTAACGAGTTGAGGACAGAGGAGCCTCCTAAAGAAGAAGTTACAGGTCTGTGAGAGCCAGAAATCTTGCTTGTTTGTAGGTGACCAAATACTTATTTTACCAAGGAATTTACCAATAAATTCATTAAAAATCCTACAATGTGATTCTCTGGATTTTTTTTCCTCATTTTGTCTCTCATAGTTGAAGTGTACCTATGATGAAAATTACAGGCCTCTGTCATCTTTTTAAGTGGGAGAACTTGCACAATTGGTGGCTGACTAAATACTTTTTTGCCCCACTGTACATGTGACATGGCACATGACATCTACATAGTAAGAATTAAGAAATATATCAAGCAAAAATATAGCAAAAAATATATCAATAATATACCAAAGTGGAAATTAGCAGCAATTTTAAAAAGCTAGGCAAAGCAACCTATCTTCTCATAGCTTGTTGTGGTTACCTTGATGACATCACTGCCGAAGAACAGAAGTTGTGTATGGTGGCTATAGGAAGTAGTTCGCTAGTGCCAGTTTGAAATCAGCCAGTTCTGCCGGCTGTTTTGTCTGTGTACAGTTTAAAAAATCGATGCTACCATGACAGATTACTGAATGTAGTTTGAAGTGTTTGAGTAGTTTTCCGCTTGCAATGCAGCTTTGCAAACCATTTCCATTCATGAATTTGGCCAATTCTAATGACGCTAAATATAGACTGGGACAGAGCTGAATAATGGATTGTTTGAAAAAATGACTCTATGGGCCTTCTGGAATATCTGTTGGTAAGTGTAATTTCAGGAAAAAAGATTTTTGGATAAATTATCCCTTTAATATATAATATCCCTTTATATTTTGCCTAGTATATACTAGGCAAAAATAAGAAAAATGGATATAGTCATCTGGGCTAAGTGAATTGATGGCTGCCATTCACCAGCTGTTGCGGTGAATAAAGACAGATTTCAATAATAAAAGGGTTAGTTTTCTCTGAAAAGTGGTAAATCAGTATTTACCAATAAAGAATACATACATTTTTTTCAGGAGTAATGATTCGCTTGTACTTGGCCTCTTGGCCCCTGGGGAGACAACGGCTTCTTGAAAAAAAAAATCAAACCATAGAAATTGTAGATCAATTAAGGAATGTGGCATAATTTGGGATGTTTGGGAATATATACACTGCACAAAAAAATTAAGGGAACACTTAATCATCACAGTATAACACCAAGTAATTTAAACTTCAGGGATATCAATCTCTCCAGTTAGGAAGCATAAGCGATTGTGAATCAATGTCACCTGTTTTGGAGCAAATTAAAGTGACAACAGGTGCACTGGAGAGGCAACAGCAAGACAACCCCCAAAAAGGGAATGGTTTTGCAGGTGGTGGCCACGGACAATTGCTATCTCCTTATCCTTCCTGACCAATTCTTCTCTAGTTTTGCATTTTGCTAGTGTCCTTGTCGCTACTGGTAGCGTGAGGCGGTACCTGCAGCCCATTCAGGTTGCTCAGGTCGTCCAGCTCCTCCAGGATGGCACATCCATGTGTCGTCGCAAGAAGGTTTGCTGTGTCTCCCAGTGCAGCCTCAAGAGCATGTAGGAGATACCAGGAGACAGGCTGTTACACGAGGAGAGCTGGACCGGGCCGTAGAAGGGCATCAACCCAGCAGTAGGACAGCTATCTGCCCCTTTGTGTGAGGAGGAACAGGAGGAGCACTGCCAGAGCCCTACAGAATGACCTCCAGCGAGTTACTGGTGTGCATGTTTCTGACCAAACTGTCAGAAACAGACTCGATGAGGGTGGCATGAGGGCCTGACGTCCTCTAGTGGGACCTGTGCTCACAGCCCAGCACCGTGCAACTCAATTGGCATTCGCCAGAGAACACCAGAATTGACAGGTCTGCCATTTGTGCCCCATTCTCTTCAACTATGAGAGCAGGTTCACACTAAGCACGTGACAGACATCAAAGAGTCTGGAGACGCCGTGGTGAACGTTATGCTGCCTGCAGCATCATCCGCCATGACCAGTTTGGCGGTAGGTCAGTGATGGTCTGGGGAGGCATATCCTTGGAGAGTCGCACAGACCGCAACGTGATTGCCAACGGTACCCTGACTGCTGTTAGGTACCGGGATGAAATCCTCAGACCCATCGTCAGACCTTACACTGGTGCAGTGAGCCTGGGGTTCCTCTTGGTGCAGGACAATGGCCGGCCTCATGTGGCCAGAGTGTGTAGGCAGTTCCTGGATGACGAAGGCATTGATGCCATTGACTGGCCCGCACGTTCGCCAGACCTGAATCCAATTGAGATCCTCTGGGATGTTATGTATTGGTGCATCCGACGCTGCCAAGTAGTGCCACAGACTGTCCAGGAGCTCACTGATGCCTTGAGGAGATCCCCCAGGACACCATCCGCTGTCTCATCAGGAGCATGCCCAGATATTGTTGGGAGTGCATATAGGCATGTGGGGGCCATACACACTACTGAGTCACATTATGAGTTGCCGTGATGAAATTCACGCAAGTTGGAACATCATGTGATTTAAATTGTTTAATTTTCAGCCAGGCACTGTACCGCGCTAACTGATCTACTGGTCGTAATGAGTTGCTTATAGCATATGATTTGTAAGGGGAGGGCCTGTACTGTGGGGGGATAAAGAACTCACCATAGTACAGCTCTGGAAAAAAATTAGAGACCACTGCTACTTTTTCTTTCCTTTCCAAAAAAGTCAAAAAGGAAGGTTTTGAGTGAGGAACAGAAGGGTTAAAATTAAGAGACCACTGCAAATTGAATGCTTCTGGTCCTCACTCAAAACTTTCCTTTTTGACTTTTTTGGAAAGGAAAGAAAAAGGTGCAGTGGTCTCTTAATGTTTTCCGGAGCTGTATGTTGTATAACACATTTCAAACAACATTCCCAGCAAATGGCAAAACAAATGGTATTTACTTTCATACTTTTTATCTTGCTACTACACACTAGCTACTAGTGATAAGATGACATAACTGTGGGCAGTAAGGGGCGGGCAGTAAGGGTTCTGGACCAGTCGCAGTGCCCCCTAACGAGATTGTGAAAATGATCTTTAGCTTTGTTGCTGCTCCCCGTTTAGTGTCCTCAGCACCCCCATTACGTCACGTCGCACGAAATGGATCTACAGCCGATGACCATGCGTCGTCCATCTGTTTATTCCCAGCACTTCTTGATATGAAGATCTTCCCTTGGTTATGGTAATTGATCATTCGGAATGCGTCTGTGCTTTTTAGGCGAACAGGAGTCGTAACAGACCCCTTAACACAAAATCAATGACCATCACTACTAGCTTTTACCACTACATAGGTTCTGCCTAACCTGGGGAGAACATTTTGAGAGCCCATTAGCTAACTTCGTTCATCATAGATATAATGCATTCTAGCCACTGCTTTCTGCTTGGAAAAGTGCTGTATTATATTGAAAATGCTTGGCAAATGTTTGATAGGGTAATCTTTATTTGTCACTTATTAGATGGGCCAAATTTTTTTTTTAGGGGGCATGTCTAAGAATTTCTGTGGTAGAAAAAACAGTGAAACAATGACTCTAAATTGGTTTCCATAAAATAAATAGATCAGAAGATTGGCAGGGTGAGGGTTACATCCAGCGGATTACAGCCAATTCCTTTTTTGCTTCTAGTGCGTTGGTTAAACTACCTAGTTAGCTACATTCTGCCAAGGAATAGGATTGTACAGAATCCAGAATCTTGAAAACACAGAAGGTTAGGCCCTAGTTAGAAATCAATTGCTTTGTTAAAACACAAAAGCGGAGACTTCATCCCAGAAAACTTGGGAATGAATGAATAATCTTCTAAAGCGAAGATATAATACATTATTATCCATCTCCTCCACCACTATTATGGATGTAACGAGTATCAAATTCTTAAAAAGATACGGACAATAAAAGAGGTCCAAGGCTAATTATAAATATGTTAGATATTTATGAAAGCGAGTTTTAATTTTATCTAATGCAAGAAGGAGAAAGAAATGAAGATATATATATCGTATTATACTTTTGGGGTAAAATTAGTTTTTATGAGTGGGGTTATTTATATATATATATTATATTAAAACCCCCCTCATAAAGACAAATTTTACCCCAAAAGTATAATCTGTCCTTGTTGTTTGGCCTAAGAAAACAAAACATGTTTTTCCTACTTGCTGGTAAGTGACTAGATTTGGCGTTTATAGCCTGTTGTTTAATATCACTGCCAGGCACAAGGGTAAACGAGGACAGGGGGAGGGAGGGGATACCACGGAGGGAAGGAAGTAGCCTGACTTGTTTGTCTGCCGGTTTTTTTTCCTCCTTTTTTTTTATGGATAAATGTATTCCTGCAACATTACGTTATGGGTGTTCTCATCGTTATAAAGTGCTCTGGCATAAGGCCAAGAAAATGGGACTTGCTCCCAAATCATTTTCTCTCAGCAGACTACCTTCTCCCCAATACGCTCCAAGGCTAAATATTTTTCATGGTTGTTTTTCTGCAGTCTTCTCCCATCCATTTGTCTGAAGAGCATTTTAGTGTTGTCAAGCATGGATGTAACGTGACACTTGTTTGCTGCCCCCCCCCCCATTTAACATAGAGACGAGAGTAGAGCACCACATTTATACTCTCACCTGTGGTGTTGGCTGTTCAGAAACCTAAACTGAAGCAAGCAGCTTGAGAACATGGACGTTGCAGAATTTGCCAAGTAACAAACGCTTGCGAAACAACACTGCTACGCTGCGCACTAATGATGTTGAGGTGACAGGGCTAACGTGAATTTCTCAGTTCCTCAGCTAAGTTGGGTACACATTCAACTTTGTTTAGAATGATTAATTAACACTTCAACACACTGAAAAAATATCCTTTCCTTTTTGCTAGGCTGGCTGTTAATGTCCGAGCCTTGGGGGTTATCAGGTTTATTATGCAGTGGACTGGAAATAGCATGTCTAGCCTCATTGATGTGGTTGTTGATGAAGCACTCCCCTAATTTGCAGTCCACGTATGGTAGGGGGAGCTCAACGCAGACGTGGAAAGAGTGAGCAATATGAAGAGAGGGAGAGTCGGGTGGAGATGTGGGGGGGTGGGGAGAGAGAGAGAATACAGCTGTTCTATTGGATTGGAATCGAAAAATCGTGAAGCCTGGGCTCTGACTCAACAGTTCTGTTCTGCTGCCGCTCCATCTGCCACGTCTCACGTGATGCCAGATAGGGTGGTGTGTGTGTGTGTCTGTCTGTGTCGTTACCGGGATGGGGTGTGTATGAGAAAAGAGGCAACGTTTTCTTTCCTGGGGGGGTGGTGCTAGTCTAATCCAAATTGTCATGTTACAGTGCAGACGGGGAGAGCTTATGCTCCACATCAGATCCTTGCATATCAGACAGGTTTAAAAATGACCCAGTAGCCTAGGTCTCTGTTTAAAATAGGTTACAAGGTACCTAGCTATATTACACTAATATTATCATTTTGTTTTTGATGTGGAGATGTGGGGAGTATGGCCTTGATGTTGGTTGCCTAATGGCCTAGATTTTCCCTTTGTGGAATGGCTCAACGTGGAATGGCTGGTAACAGTTGGGCCGGGCATGAAATTGGGGAAATACCTTTAAGATCCAGATTTCAGTGGCTGTGTCATTTGGAAAGTTTTGCCTGCCTGCCAGTCAGGGCTCTGCGAGCCAATCAGAAAAGGGCTGTGATCAGCTACCTGTTTTCGTATTGGTCCCGGGCTGTGAGGGGGCGGACTTAGCTGGAGGCTGGGCGGGCTGGCAGGCAGGAAGGGGCTGGCCGTGGGGGGATGGCTCGCAGTGTTTCAGCCTGATAGCCGAGCAGACACTCCTCTGCTTCCTGCCTGCCTGCTCCGCTCCCCTCCCCTCCGTGGCTGAGAGAAGAGAGAGAAATTCCCTGTCTAGGCATGGGCCTCCGGCTGCTGCAACGCTCGGCAGCTCCTCGCGGGGAATGACAACAGTTCACACGGTCATTAGCTCCAGACGCTGAAGCGGGCGGACTCCTCCAAGGCATAGACGCCAGGTGCGACTGCTGCCTTTGCTCTGACTGAAAGAGAGGCACGATAGAGCTATACGGGACATCGCAAAACACCAGGTGGGAAGAACATCTCATCTATTTTTTTTTTTTACTGTTTACTGCAGTGTGGTGCACACCCTCCTGGGTGGGGAGGTGAACTGGGAGAATGTTAGTGTGTGTATGGAGAGGGGAGTTCACCGCTGCGGTGATACAAACCCTTTTCAGGGTTACAACTGCTGTAGTTCCTTGCGCTTGAATCGGGACTTGTTGATGATGGAAACTACATCAGACTGAGAGAGGCTCTCCCTCCATAATGCAGAAAAATTATGCAGGATTTCCTTTTCATGAAGTTTGGGGCTTGTGGTCTAGCTTATACGTTTCATACTCTTCAGACAGGGAAATATTAGTCTCCAAGCTGTTTGTAGGCTGGCAAAGTATTCAGTCACTCTGTGCTCCAAAGGCTGTTAAAAACTTTCGAAATTGTGTCAACTTTCAACCAAGTAAGTTCGTATGCGTCGTTTAAAGATTCTACACTCCTATACCGGAGGTGGACACGACATGGAGCCGAACGCCGGCACCCTGATTAGGCTACAATGAGCCTTGTGCAATTTTAATGAGCTCCCACATGTTTTATAATCGCAGAGGAGGTCCTCAGTCGCACTCCAACGTAAGCTCTGTATCCACGGCTGTCTGGTGTGCTATTGTGTGAAGGACCAGGACATGTTGACCGGTCATGTGCCGGAAAGCTCTAGACTGGTGTCTAACGATTGCCTGTCGTGAGTGGAACTGGTAGGGAGGAGGTGGGTGTATTCTGAAATGGACTGGTTCAGCCCTTCCTGTCAAGAAATAAATAGACAACATAAAAGCTCAAACGTCACAGACAAGCAAGGCCAGGACTGCGAATCGGAGCAGCTCCCTCTCTAAAATCGATTTTGAGAAGGATGAGTTGTCACTGCTGACGCTCAGAGGTAATTAGCCATGGAATTCGGTGCTTTTAGTGAGTTCACCACTCCCCCAAATCATTTAAAATATTAACAACATTCTAAGTTACTTTGTAAATAAGCTCTTTTATGTCCAGTCTCTGTGATAAGTGGAAAAGAAAGCTAAATCATTTGGGCCACACATTAGCAAGGATAATTCTGCTTTAAAAGCCACATTGAAAGTAATTTGAGAATTAGCCTACTGGTGGGAGTTCTAGCATGGCAGTTTAGTGGTTTATACAGTTTTTTTTCTTCACTACTGAAAAGCTTTTAAATGCTCAATTTAAAAATGTTCTTTGAAAAATATAATAAGTTCAGTGAGAAATAGTTTCACAGTATTTTCTTCTAAAGGACATTTGTCCATCATTTTAAATTCAAACACCAGATCTCAGGCAACATGCTGACTAGATTCTGGTTTCCATGATGGACTGGCTGTTTCACTATTTGATGGTATAAAATAACAAATAGTAACTTGATCACAGAGGTTCTTTTTAATGAGTGCATTTCAGAAGTGCCTAGTTTGATTCCTTCACTAAAACTGCTGCTGAGTTTGCCTTCAAACTTTGTGTTTTTAATTGCAGCGTTCTGGCATGTCTGCCATGTGATTTGTTTGTAGAGTTGTTTGAATACATGTTTTTTCCCGTATTAACATATCCAATGGCTAGGTTTCCATCCAATTTGCAGAATGGAAAAAAATAAGCATATATACAAGTGTTCTTAAATTCAAAGATGGGTGAATTTTCCTTTTTATAAATGAATGTTCAATGTCCTAAAGGTTTCAGCTCGTTGTTTTGTCTAACGATAATTTTGTCACAAAATCTCAGTTAAAAAGCAAATGTGCTCACTTTGCTTCTGGCCCCCAAGCAACTGCTTGTGAAAAGGCTACTCCAGGCTATATGATTAGATGATTATGGACAAGTGCAGTTGTCTTTTTCTATTTGTCAAATAGACATAGTCAGACATGATTATTTTTCGAAAGGCTTAATGCTTAAGGTCATCCCTGTGCATTTTCCCCACCCTTTGAAGTTTATTTTCACTTATTTCGTCTTTACTGTCTAATAAATGTCATTGTTTCCCGACTCTTAGTGGGAGGACCATATAACACAATTGTAGGACTCAAAGTAAACTTTGATATGGTTATTCTCAATATTTACACTTACTAGCATTTCCACGGCCATTTCTCTCAAAATTAATTTTACTCATCCAAATACCCCACCATGTTAAACAATCTGTCATCAAAAATTGTGTTAGGCATGTACTGTAATTTTTTTTTTTCTTGGTTTAATGGTCTAACTTTAATGGCATAAGAACTGTGGATCTTAGTGACGTAGTTGCTATATGCCAAAATAATCCATAATTGAAACCAGACCCTATTGCACATGTTTTTGCCTAGCATCTGGATATTCGAGGCGACGCAACCCAGGTCATTAAAGTCATGAGACAACTCTAGTGGCTCTAATTTATGTTATAGGCTAAGAAATGGCTAAGTCTAACCCTCTGATTGTCTGTCTATGCTGAGCTGTAGATAATCAGGACAGAGGAATGGTTATATATCCTATAGCAGGGCTCCAGACTGCGACCAAAATGTGACCCCTATTCTTGGCTTTTTGAGTTTTTTTGGTTGCATCAGTGCAACCTTATGCAAGTGTAATGATTTGGTTAAATAGCAATGTAAATCATTCTGAGATCAAACTCTACACATTTGTTTGTTTTGCTAGTTGTGTGTGTGGCTGCATTCGTAAGCTACTCTGTCCCCCTTGCTCCCGACAAGATAGTAACTGTGACAACAACATCATGTTGTCGTGTAGAATGGGCAGCTGGGCATTTTCAAAATAGAGTGGCAAAAGTGGTGGAACGATGGATCAAACTGAGTGAGCGAGATCACAGATTAGAGTAAAATTAATCACTGCCTATAATATTACCTTTATTAAGACGAGATGCCATACAATGTTCAAATCGGAGAATTGGGCTCCTTCATTATCCTATGTACTATTATACCATGGATCAAGCTGCCTCTCCCCTCTACATACTCACCTTGACATCTCTACCCCAACCAGTGACATATGGATCATAAGGTAGGGGAAAATTGTCACTGGCCTTACCAGCGATGTGTTGTTCCAGAACAATTACTTCATTTTAGAAATGCTCTGTAGTTGCAGACTGTGCTCATCGCCCAGACATACAATTTGTTTTATATGCAAAGTTATTAGAATTGAACCTACTTTAGAGCACATGTTTACAAGTCTAAAACATGTCAGCAATTTCCTCTGAGACTCACCAGAGGAAAATGTTAGTCTGGTGCTCTGCCTATAGGCCAGGTCCTTCATGAGAAGTCCACAAAAAAATCGGTCACAAAGTTTTCATTAAGGCTATTAGGATATGGGGCACATATTTCTGCTGACTAGTCTCTCTATTACCCTGCTTAGCTTAGTCCACTAACCTCTGCTTAGCTAGTGTCACTCATTCCTCCTTATGCTAATGACATTTGAAAACTTCAAGCTCCAAGAGATGTACCTAATACCAATTTGCACAATAGCATACTTCACTTCTATGCATTTAATGGAATTTTTGAGGCAACTTCAGCCTTGAAAATAGGCAATGATTAGATGTGTTGGAAATTGATCTGCTTGCTTATTAAGAACCTCTTTTTGTAATGTTATTATACATAAAACTGGGAACGGAACAAGAAATCCTTAATAGAAATCCTCAGATTAAATAAGTGGCCTGGGTTATATTTTTATGGGAGAATTTTCCGCAAACAGATCATAATGTTAGTCAGTTGACATTTGGATATTTAGAACAGTGACGTAATCAAGCATGGTCTTTAGAACCATTAGTATTAGTACAGTAAAGGCAACAGAAATGCTTTTCAACAGGCCTGATCGTAAAACCCCCTGAACACTGTTACTCCAGTATTTCAACTAGAGATTGACATTTTCCCTTTTATTACACTGAATCACCATCACGGTCTTTGCTGCCATGGAAAATACGGCCTACTCTTGTTCTTCCTGGCCATGCAAATGTATGGGGATTGCCATCACTTCATGGTAATAAATTCAAAAGAGCATGGATTAATTTGCTTGGGTGTTATAGACCTGTAGTTTAACATCTATGCTGAACTGGTGCTTTCATAAGATTGCATTGTTTCCATTTTACAGAAAAGAGACAAAGTGCAGACTGTCTCTTAGGCTGACAACATCCAGGATAGACAAAGTGCAGACTGTGTCTTTGGTTGACAACATCCAGGAAAGACTCCACAGCGCAAACATAGCCAAAGGCTGGCATTCAGAGGTCACACTAAATGTCTTTCACTCGTGAGTTCTAGGCAGGCCTGCTCTCATTCAAATTGCACCAAGATAATGCAAGGCCAGCTGTAATCCAGCTCAGACTAGTTATAAAAATAATTTCAGTGTACCTGATGGGATTCATAACTACACTCCTTCTCCCCCCTTTATTTAATTCGTTGCTTATGTTATTTTTTTCTCTTTATACGGTAATGAAAAAAACAACAGTGTTTCCACATTGTCAACACACCGTCGCTCTTTCCTGGAGGCACCAATCACTGCAAAATGAGGGGGGAGATGGGCGGGGGGACTACTCTTTGCAGGTCACAACAAGGGTGTCACATGACCCAATGTACCTGCACACCATCTGTCCCTCCAGTTGTTCTCATCAGCACTCTGTACTGGAGGTGTTCCGGCTAGGCTAAGCTCACCTTTAGCCTATGTACTGCATGGCTCTGGGCAAGGTCAGGCCAATCGAACCTTTGTGGCCCATAGAGTGTAGACTAACACTTTTTAGCTAGACTAGCTTAGGCCAGGCTACAAACACACCGGTTTAGTTAGAGCTAGGCTATGCTATATTATGTGACTGTTAGCTCTTTCTAGCTTTCTAACCTGATTTACCCAAGCCATTCACCCTGATATGTGGGCTGTTTTCTGAACCAGAGTAGAATTGTAGGCTAATAATCATGTTACTTTTGTAACCTGATATGGAAAAAGCTTTTCTGCTTTTCTTATCCTTCTCACTGTGATGCAGGCCAGCATTGGTTTAGAACACATTGACAGAAGACCCCAAGTTGCCATTTCGGTTATTCATCATTTTGCAAAAGGCCATTAGAATGAAAGCTTTTGAGCTTTTTGCCACCACCAACTTTGCCACCACTTTAACTTTTCCCACACAATTATTTGAATGGATTTCTGGGAATTGCTGATGCCGGGATATTGAGAAATGCTTTGTTTTCCAAACAGCAAAGATTCAGCCCCATGATTTTAGGAGTAAAGAACAATTTATGAGCCAATTAGAAACTTTGCGTGTTTTCCAGAGGGGGGGGGTATTACTGTATTATAAAGCTCTGGGGTGATGTTTCCCTAGACGCAGTGTTCCTCAACCCTGCTCCTGGACGCCTCCCTGCCCTGCATGTTTTAGATCTCTCCCTGCCCTAACATACCTGATGTAGCTCATAAAGGACTTGATAATGAGCTGATCATTTGAATCAGGTGTGACAGAGCAGGGAGAGATCTAAAACATGCAGGGCAGGGGGGCGCCCTGGAGCAGGGTTGAGAAACACTGCCCTAAAGCTAGGATCACCTTTACTGTCCTCAACCCTAACCTAACCTAACCATAACCTTAACCCCTAGAGGGAATTAATTCAGACTGAATGAAGATCAGCTAATTCCTGGGGAAATTCCTTCACCCTGCATTACGTTATATGTGATCTGCCTTTTAAATTAGAATACATTCTGACATTGACATGGATAATCTAGGCTAGATTGATTTACTTGGCCTTCTTTGGAATTTTAACTTTCCGTACAACTCCATGTTGCGTAATAGACAGAAAACAGACCTAAAACTGTTTGACTATGTTCTAAAAATAAAAAGGGATTAATTGTAAAAGGTCACATCTGACATGATTCTTACCTGGTTCTTTCATAGTGACTGACTCCTCCCCAGGGAGATGCTGTGAAATTAAAATCCTGCCTTTGAGAGTGCAGGCTCTTTCAGAGAGAATGGGGCGAGGCATCTCATCTAATTTCATGGATTTGCAGTGCTGTACTAAAGTGGGACAATTTCCCTAGATGACGGGACAGTGTTTTGCCGCACACACGCACACTCTGTTTTGCCACGTATGAATCCGCCTTGTGTTGGCTGCTGGGGGATGGTAGTCATCTGAAACATCCTTCTGAAATAGAGGTGGATGTCCCCAGTGATGGCCTTATAGCACCTCAGCACTGGTTAACAAGCCTGTTAAAGTTGTAAAGTTTGTTTTATTTGGCCTTAGCCTACAGTAGATATTGGTCTCTAGGGCCCAGTTTATACATTTTGCATATTGGATAAAATTAGAAATTGAGTTGAGGAATCTCATGCATTCGATTTCTGTACATTTAGTCTTAATTAATAGAAATCCTAATATGGAAACTTTCCAAAAACTGAGCCTGGGTTCAGAAAACAATTGTGAACGATAATGGCTAAGCCTGATTTCTATTGTGTGTTAAAAATCAGCCATTTCATATAGTGGTTGAAATAATGATCGCGTACCCGGTCGTGAAGGGTAAGAGTAATTCAATTATTTATTGCAGCATTTGCTAGTCAATTGTTCATGATGTTACAGACTCGATCTCATCAAACTCAATCTCAAAGAAACTTCCGGTCGTACCTCTACTTTATAGATATTGCAATCTGGAATACACATCACAGTACTGTAAGCCCATTGGCTAATTACTGTCGCGCTTTGACTGAACGTGACTTCCTGTGTACGGATAAACAGATGTTCTGTTGGAAACTAAACATAACAAGCGTACATTCATACACTTCAACATGTGCCACAGAAACATTTGTGATCTTTCTTACTATATATTGAAGCATACCTCCATGTGACATAACGGCCTTTTACTCAGACTGTTTTAGCACTCTAGGCCTCCATATAAAGTTTTCACTTGGACTCGCACACAGGTTTGTTTGTATGAAGTCCGGCTATTGTCGTGTTCATTGGGCAGAGTCACAGTGGAGTGCATTGTGCTCACCATGCCATCCCTTTTTAAATGGAGCGATGTGTGGGATATGAAACGTTGAAGGGAATCTTAAACAGCAGCTGCAGGTTTTACAACACTCCCTCCCATGTCTGCCTGCCCCACCCCCACTTCCCCCTCCCAGTTAGCGCTAGAAAATATTTCCAGATGTTCCTGGAGAAAGCGTCTCCCTGTACGGCCCGTAACCCATTCAGTAGGCAAGCAAAAGACTGGGCTATGTTGACCTCTTCTTTTTTCATTCATTTCAACCCTAACCCTTTCCCCAAAACCCCAGAAGACTGAGGATGGTGAATGAAAGAAGAGAGACTTCAGAGACTCTTTCTCCCTACAAATTGAAAATCCGCCGGCCGCATCGATGAGCCGCCATCTAATTTGATTGGTCGCCTCCGGTTGGTTGGTGTCGAGGCACTCGCTGAGCACCCGAGCAGTGGCGTAATCGCGTCTGGCACATGCATCTGTCTCGGTCCCCTCTCTCGTGTGTCTCTCTCCCTTTCTCTCTCTCTGTTGGACAGTTTCCCGGAATACCGCTGCGCATTTTCGATGGGCTGGCGGTCCCCGTCACGACATTACTCAACAGGGTGGGTGGACCCCAGGGTCTTTTACCCTATTGTCCCGTGTTGGCTTGGCCTACTGTGCTCTGAGTGTCTCACTGCACAGGGTCATTGCCATCCTCCGCTCTGCTTTATATTCAACACGCTGGAGGGCTGCGGCAGACAAGCCGGCGCACGATGACACAAAGTAATGATCGGGGGACTTGGACCAAGTGACAGCTGAATAACCTCGCAACTGCCCTCTGTTGGCTTACACGGCACATCAAGTCTGACTTGTCCTACCCAGCCAAACACACACATGGGTCACTCACAGATCACTTCAAAATTGCGCCACACTTCTGTCTCTCCCAGTTTCTGACATTTGTCAGCAGTGTTATTGTTAGGGGTTCAAGGAGAGAAGCTGGTGCAACTCTGTATTTCTTACCGTTGCCATGCTAACTACCCATGGATAATGTTGGATAATGCACCCAATGTCAGTGCTGCAATTTATTATCCGATAAAGTATTACATCTGTGTGGTCGGGCCAATAGAGTAAGTGCATGTAAATCAGACAGATATTTGTATAATAACTAAACTTTGTACACATGTCTCAAACATTTTCAAGACTGTTGATCGGTTTAACTAGAATTTGGCACACATGCTTAGGTTTATGAGTGTACCTACAGTACAAGGTGTTTGGCTGGATGGAGGGATGTTAGAAAGGAGAACATATTTCCTGTGAGTTCATTGGCTTATAGAATACGCTATTGTTTAAGCTAAAGTCCTGAGAAATTTTGTGTTTAAACATGTAATTCAGATATGATAGATACCAGTGGTTCTGGAGGAAAAACATTGCTTCAAGTCATCAGCATTAGACAAAATGGTCCAAAGTGCATGAAAAGCATATGATCTGTTCGATGTTGAGTTCTGATATTTGGCAAATGTGGTGAAGAGTACTGAAGTAGGATAATTTGTACAGTTTGTTCTGATGGTGGTGCAATGGGCTTACTCCTTGGACCCAAGCATCTCTGCTTGCAGCTATGTTTTTCCTGATTTTTGGGATGTGTTTAGCAGTATAATGCTATTAAAAGTTTTGCTTAGGCCCTACATCTGTTTTGTGAACAGGTTTCAGGTTTTTGAGGTTAAGTCTATTGCAGCATTAATCTACACTTAAGTTAGAATAGGATGGAAAAAACATGTTAAAAAAAAGAAATTTAAATTGAGTTATAACAAGCTAGTTGCCATTAGGTGGGCACAGAGCATTTCCTGGTCAGCGTTCAGAATGATACTTCCCCTACAACAAACCAATTAATTGTGAATACTAATGCATGTGGGTCTTATTTGTTAATGAAATTCACAGCTTTGTTGTATTTTGAGCGGATGAATTATTGCGTTAATTTATTTTTGTTGAGCTTTTTAATTGATCAGACAATTTTGTAAAGAGATGTTGGAAGAATGCTCTGTCCTCTGCCATATCTTTCCAGTCTATTAAAAACCAAAAAACGGTTCATTAATTCTCCTGCCAGTTGTTTGTATTCTTTCTGAAAATACCCCCCTTTTCTCTCTTACAGATCAGTGACAGAAAGTGCCTTGTCAGACAGCATCCCTACTTGAAGCTACCTGCCTGTGTGTCTCCTCCACCAAGCCCGCAAGGTTCCCTCCCCTCTTGCTGTGACAGATCATCGCTCATTTCATCTTCACCAGGCACCGTCGGTGCGCGATAGAAACCCAAGCAGATTCAACTGCAGAGGTGTGGGGATCTGGCCCGGCCGCTCTGCCCCGAGAGAGCTGACTGACTTGCACAGAGAGGTTATTGTCAATACCCAACCCACTGTCTGCGCGCACTTAACATTCTCACCCCAGCAGTGCCATCGTGTTTTCAATAACACCAGTTTCAGTTTCCTTCCCGTCTGCTCTCTCCCTCTGCCACCACTACTCCTGTCGACCAAAGGACAATTCGGGCGGTCTGCCTGTCCAGCCATCCTCTGAGCATGCCCATGTTGCGCTGTCAGTGGCCTGCACCTGGGACTAACTGATCGACGAGTGAAGGTCTCTTGATTGACAGCTTCTCCGATAGCCTCAACCTCCCATGCTGCGACTGCAGTGGTCTGCAGCTCTATACATCGCAAGGGTGCATGACTTTCGCTGACCCACGCACGCCATTATTATTATTATTTTAAGCTACATGTTTTAGTTACATTTCATTTTTTTTTCTCCCTGTAGCTCTTCAAAGAGCCGTTAAATTATAGGCTCTCCTAAAACAAGTGGCTAGCTCAACACCACTTCCGGTGCTGCTATGGCTTTAAACATTGCTTCGATACGAGACACAAAATGGCTGACTCTGGAGGTGTGCAGGCAGTTCCAAAGGGGGACGTGTTCGCGGAGTGACGAGGAATGCAAATTCGCACACCCGCCCAAAAGCTGCCAGGTGGAGAACGGAAGAGTGATTGCCTGCTTTGACTCGCTAAAGGTAAGGAATGCCAGCAACCACAGCTTGGCCGATGGCTGCGACGCTTGGATGTTGTCCATATTGGAGAGCAGGGGAGTGGAGATTAAAGGGGAGTAGTTATGTTAGGTGCCTCTGTGGTATCGCTCTTCAAACGATTCATAGATACCCTTTGCTCTTTGATTTGGGAAAGATTTTGTATTTGAAATGGGCACTGCAGACTTAAGTTCTCCTTAACAGTTTGTAATCATAATGGGTGTGCTTTTATCCTGGTTGAGTGAACACCTTTCTGTGGGGTCAATCATTGGAAAAGAACATTCTCCACTGATAGTAAGATTAAAAGAGGCTATTGATGACGGCTCTGAGTCGGTGATGGTGGCTTATCAAATCAATAGGAGCCAATTATCTAGACCAGTTAATTAACAATGAGGTATTTCAATGCGGAGCATGTAGATGTGTATATTAATCTATAGTATTAATCTATAGATAATCTACGCTGCATACATAAGTACACAACTTGAGCATTTTGCCCATTAGATGGCGGATTCAGGACAGGTGCTCCAATGACAGTGCATGTAAGATCTGCTCACAGACAGGCTTGACCTTTGTAGAGAAAGGTCAAAAAGGGCTCCTGTCATGATCGCTGCCAAGAGTTTATATTTTGTAGTTTAGCTCTAACATTACCATTGCTCATAATTTATACTACTTTCCCCAACATCTGATGATTTAGAGGCTTGCAGTGGTTTTATTTCTGGACTGTGTAATCTGTTACATGTTAAACAACAATGCTGAAAAGGAAAATGTTTGCCTCATTAAGTGAAACCAGCATGGTAACCATGCTGCCATGATCTAAAAATGCAAAGAGGGTAGTGAATCACTTTAGAAAAAAACTACCTGAAAGAGTTATATTGTTAAAAAAACAACTAAGAGCCCAAGAAAAACCTTTTTAAGAACATCCAATCTAAAGCAGGTTGCCTGATGTAACCTTACACAGCGAACTACTGCATTGGGGACAGGGGAGGGCAGGCTCCCATTCTTTTTAAGACTGTATCAGCACTAGTGGTTATAAACTTTGGAAACATACCCGGTGACAATGATGAACGACCCGTGAAAGTGGAGCAGGTGTCTTGCCTAACAATAGTTGTACGTCACAGCGCCGTAGCTTTACCGATGTAAGTGTGCACTGCTGCAGTCGATTGTTTTTTTTTTTGTTGCTTTTTTTTCTTTTTTTTAAGGACATTAACCAGTGTTATGCTGTGTTTTCAAGGTCACACTTTTAATCAAAGGCAGTGGATCAAGTTTAACTGTAAATTGCTCCTTTTACATGGTACCAACAAGGGTCTGCTTATTTCTTTTGTAGCCGTTCTCACACCTGCGGACCCTATTAGGGTCAGTGTGCATTCTACTCATATTTACGGTATGGTTCTCTATCTTGGCAGCTTTATGTAATTCAGAGGTAACACACCATCAAAAATGCTACTGTATTCATAGGCTCATCAGCTGTTTTCTTGGCAAACATCTTTGCTATTCGTAATGCCCTGGTGAATTACTGCCATAGTATGTGAGCGTAGCGGGCCCAGTTTGGAGTAATATTGGAACGGGCCAGAAGGTTGTCACTCAATTTCGCTCCAGTAGCGCTCTGAGTAGCACTCACTTTCACATGGTCAGGACTGGCCTGGCCCTGCATGCGTTTCTAGGATACTTTTGTTTTGCTTAGCTCATTGATTAAACTGTCATTGGGTTTGCTAAATACTTTCATAATGAAACTCATGAAACACACAGGTGCAAAATGGAGGTGACTTTGAGATTAGGTGGACTAACAGTATGCTTATAATTAGGCTTATGTTGGGGCTACCTTACAGTAGCCTCCTACTGGTCTAATATTGGATTAGTTCAGGAGAGAAACGCTTTTCAAAATTCATTTTCTGCTGGTAATGCCCCGGCAGTGTGGTGGGAGAAAAAGAGGCGCAAAGCTCACCGTAAACCAAGTGTGTTGTCTACAGCTCTGGTAGAGATACTAACACTAGAAAACCTCATCGGTAATATCCATGCATAACTCATAAATGATCATGTCTCAGCTGATTATCAGAACGTCTCCACTCGGTAGAGGCAGTACAATGAACCCAAATGTCTTGACTTTTTGTGTAGTTTTTATTTAAAGGGGCCATATGTAAGAGCCTTTTTTTTTGCAGAGTGGTTGGGGAAGGCGTGAAGCGGTGCACGACAACCGCTCCAAGAGCAGGCGAGCAGCATTTCCGACAGCTCAACTCAGCTCCCGTACTCTCCTTACTGCACAACAACCGTCCTGTTGACTGGCAGTGCATTGCAACTGCCAGGCTCATTCGAAAGCCCTGGCGGCTAAATCGGTTAACAGCTGACTCCAATCGGGAGTGATTTGGAACCTGCTGTGTAAGGACCTGATGCTCCTTCAACTGATGTTAAGCTGTGTTTTGCCGTCTAGATGGGAACTGCGTCGTAACATTTGATTATGTCACTGAGTGTGAGGATCATTTCTAATAAACTCGCAGAAGTCTACTGTGTTAACCAGATGCTGAGTTGTGACCCTGGGATTTAGATAAGAAGGAACTAACTGCATTTTGAAACGGTGTTACCTCTTCACCCTCAAAGCAAGCTCAGAGTGTTCCTCTGGTGTTAATCTGGGGGAAGCCCTGTTCTGCTGACCTGTTCCTTCAAGGCATTTCATCCTGGCCCTTGGGAGCCATTTACGAGATCCCCACCAGGCAAAAGTCAGAGTTTGATCTCAGTCCACCACACGGAATAATCTGGAACATCAGATGCTCCTTGTGGCCTAGCTTTATCTCGCTAGAAGATTTTTTGTGACAAGCATGGAATGAACTTCATCCCATTACATCTGGAGCATCTGCCTGTCTGAATCATCCGCCACCATCCGTGATGACAAGGTTCACCAGGCAAGGGCTGGGAGGTCTGTAGCGCGTCATGCAATGCGGGAAGATGTGAAGGGATCCATTGATAGCCGTAACCTCCACAAGGTGCCTAGAAGCGCAAGTCGAGACAAAGGGATGCGGTGCCCAGAACAGAACAGCCAGGCCTTTCAGCCTCCTCGCAGAGCCCCCAGAGGCGCCGCAGTCACCCGACCAAGAGCACCCGGGGTGGGGGGGGGTTGGCCACAGAGAGGCCAGTCAGGTCACTTGCAGCCGAGAGGAAGGCTGGTGGGATTGAACTGCAGAAGCAGGCTGAGGAGCAGGCTTTGCATTCTCCCTCCCTGGTGGGCTTTGCTTCTGAAGATAAATGGATTCTTTCACTGGCCGATTTCGTTACAGTGGATAGTGAAAGTCTGCACACCACTTACAATTGTCTTCATTTTGCTGCCTTAAAATGACAACTAAAAAGGGATTACTTCCTAGATATCTTTAAAATGCTAATCAACTGTAAAATGTTGTCAGAAATCTTCCAAATATAATGAAAAAATAATATTTATGTCTTCACGGGACCCGGGGGTTAATACCTGATCACTGTCATTTTTTGGGTGGAAGCAAGTCTTGCTGAAATATGAAGCTAGGGTTAGATTTTCTGATGACTACTGTAAGGTGGGTTTCCTTTTCACCTTCTAACCAGAGTAAAAACAGATGCTTCTTTCCTGAAAGCAAAGTTATGTCCACTATATAATTACTGTGTTGACTGCTGCTGGGGCAAGGGGAATCCAACTGCTGTTGTGAGGGCCGAAACATTTGCCATTTTGTTTTCTCTGTAGTGGTTAATTGTACTTACTTGGAGTGCTTGATAAAAATAGCGGGAAAGCTTCCGGGAGCGTAGTTGCATGCCCCTGTTCTTGACTATATCTTCTTTTTACATTTATGTTTACGCCATTTAGCAGACACTTTCATCTGGAGGAAGTGCCTACGTTTTCATACTTATTTACTGCGCCTTCGTGTATTTGTCTTTGCTCTCATTAATGCTGCTTTGTGGATTGCTTGGCTCTTTTCAGGTACTTTTCTTTTCAGAAGGACTGAAATTCTTTCACATATTCAGTGCATATTTTCTATTTCCAGAAATCCAGTAAGTCATTGACATATTACATTTCTGCTGAAACATGAAACAACAGTTATCTTGCAAATTCAGCTGGACATAGTGTAAAATAGGCAAAAGCGTGATTTTGATGTGCTTATCAGTGCACAAGCAACACCACCCCCACTCCAATCGATTAAAATAATTGAAACACAAAATTTTAGAGGTGATCTTGAGTGGATCAGCAGTCTTAAGATGCCCACTGCTCTTTCAGCAAAAACTCTCTCACTCAGCCCCTACCTTCCTTTCCTGTAAAACATAAAAAAATGCCTGACAAAATAAAAATATACAATACCTGTAAAAAGTCTAGACACACCGATTCATTCAAGGGTATTTCTTTAGTTTCACTATTTTCCACATGTAGAATAATATTGAAGACCTGGAAATTATGAAATTTCACTTGCGGAATCATGTAGCACCCAAAAAAGTGTTAAATTGATCAAAACACATTTCATATTGTAGATACTTCAAAACAGCCACTGTTTGCCTCGATGACAGCTTTGCACACTCATTACATATCTCAGAAAACGGTTTTACTGTGCTTGAGCTTTAAGGTTTGGTTATTGCTAAATGAGGGGTAGGGGTAACTTGAATGAAGAACAGGAGATACTGGTCTGGAGAAACATACTGGTCATTTGATTTTTGCAATGGCTGTGAGTGGATAACCTGTTGCTGTCCTCAACTTGAAGTGTCGCCTCTCCTGTTCACAGCCATGGATTCACTTCTCTGGCCAGTGTCTGCATTTATTACTGCGGTCTGATATCAATCTCTTTAGAGAGTCCGAAATAAGGAATCCCTTGCAATTGCAACTGAAGTGCTGAACCCAGATCTGTCCGTTTGATCCTATTGATTGTGATTTTAAAAGGCAGAACAGGTCTTGAATTATCCCTCTCTCACCTTCATGTCTGTCATCTGCACCATCCGTGCTACAAGCCTGAGTGAGCGTTTACAACAAACTTGTTGGCTTCCACAGCCTATCGGGTTTCACTGTCGGGAGTTGTCCGACAGGAGCGGTGAGCGAGAGCAACACTTGTAATTGTTGTTGTTTACACATGTTGTCTTTTCCTCAGCCACACAGGACATGGACCCAGATGTAACCCTATTCTCTTTGAGCTAAAGTAGTGCACTATAAGGGGAATAGGGGAATATTTGTGACATAATGTGCGTTGAATGTGCCCTCATCTTAATCCTTGTGAAGTGAAAACGGTAGTGTCTGTAACCAAAGAGGGCAGGTAACCTTCAGACTGCTCTGGCTGAGAGCCCACAATACCAGATAGAGTTTACAGTCAGTGTGGAAGATTTGTGGTGGATTCAAACCAATTATCAAAGCATTTGGTTAGGATTTAGAAACAAAAAAAATCCCTTGTCCTCTGTGCAGCAGCAGACCAGGTCTGGGCAGCGAAACAGGATAGAACTTCACACGCTTCGTATCTCATCTTAGGGCTGAATTTGTCTTCTAAAGGATATCTATCAAAGTCATGCCTTGCCTATTTGCTACGTTTGCATTCGACGAAGAATGCAGAGCTTTCTCTTTGGCTCTACTTTTCACCGTGATGTGAATTCTTGAACTTCATACTGTACGCTTACTCTCATTTGAAAGAGATAGCGGCTTGGGGGATGGGGGGGCATGCATTCCTCAGGGTAATCCCCTAAACTGGGCCACTCCCTTGCCAAAGCAGAACCGTATGGAGGGTTGAAGCTAGCTATACCCCTGGGGTCATTCAATTGCGCCACTTATACTTTCTGATGGTATGGCTTGCGTAATGACCATCCGTTGACGATCTTTGCAGGCACTAGCCTGCCTCATTCCTAAACAATGACCTCCACCTCAAAACAGCAGCAGATTTCATTTTGTCATCGTGACTTAAATCTTTCTGCTGCCCAGGGGAGAGAACAGCCGTCTCGTAACTCCATAATAACAGACAGTTTGTTGGATGGGGCGAAGTCAGCCCTGACGGTTGCTGCAGCTTACAGTGTTCCCCTTCTAAATGGGCCACTGCTCTGACCCACATGCATGTGCGGGCCTGTTCATCTCCGCAGTGCTGGACCAGTGACAGTCTCTCTGGGCTCAGCTAGGAACCGCAGCCCCTGAGTGGTCTTTTCAGACCCAGATTGCCCTGTGAGACATGTTCCGCTTCCCGAGGCCACTGACGCATTGACTGCTCTAATTTGTTATTGCAAACTAAAGGGTAGCCATTTCGTATTGATCCCCCCACGTTTTAATGCACAGATCCAGCATATAGGGTGTTTTAGGCCCGATATTGATATAGCCGTTAATGAGAGACAGAGGGCAGAACAACATGGTGAGGTCCCCCTTGTTCTCCCACACAGCCTCTGTATCATTCTCTTGCTCTTTTTTCTTTCTCACTTTTTCTCACGCTCTCGCTCCCTCTCACTCTCTCATATGTAGCAATTCTGCACCCCTGGTAGTGTAAAGAGAGATTGTCTGACATGTTTGTTTTTTGTTGTCTCCTAAGAATAATTTGTACTTTGGCGGAATACGTAACTCCACATTATCCACATAATGTGTTAGTTGCTGTATCCATCTACTGCGGCCTATGCCGTTTCATGTGTTTAGGCAGGCACTGCAGCAGAGGAGAAGGTGATCAAAGCAGGGCGTGGCAGGCAGACTGGAATAGTGACGGCAGGGTAGCCTAGTGGTTATCGGACCGGTAACTTAAGTGCCACTGGATTCAATCCCCAAGCAAGTTGAAATCTATCATTCTGTCATGGAGCAAGGCAGTTAATCTGAGTTGCAGCCAGGTCGTTAGGGTTGGTAAGAATGTCATACTCAGTCACACTTATTTAATAAAATAACATGAAAATAAAATTCATCAACAGTCTTGGGCTTCATACCAAGGGACAAATTGTTATTTCAAAATGAACGTTAGGTTGAGTTTTATAGATTTTTTTTTTTTTTCACTCCATGCTAAATCGCTTAAAATGTCCGGGCTTTGAAGTCCTGCTTTTTTATTGTGTTTTTATGATACACCAGCCTCTAGGCTACAGAAAAATCACATTCTTATATATGTAGTAAGGAGACTCAAAGGGATATACTATATAGAAGTGGACTGAGGTTTTTTTGTCCCTTCTGCCATAGACGAAACCAGACATCCCGTTGGCCGGTGAGCCGGCTGTTGGGCGAGACTAATCTAGATTGTGTTCATTCGCTTTTGTTGTTTAGCAGATTTTTCTCCAGTGGGAAAGTGAATTATTAGCCTCTACTGTTTTGAGCATAATTGAATTCACCCTAGAAGGCCTTATGGTTTTCTGTCGCTCTGCCTTCTCCCGTCAGTGCCCTTCAGAATGTGTCCTGATTGATCACATACAGGACAGATAAACCATTGGATTTGTTTTGTATAATTTATTTTTTAAATTCAGTTAATGAAAGTTTTCTAAGGCAGAATTGTTATGGGCTAAATCAACTGTGGTGTACTTTTATTAGCCTAACACCCCCACCCCTCATCATTGAATGTCGATAGGAAAACAGAAAACACTTCCACTAATAGATTGTCTTACAGTATGTCCCTCCGATATGGTGTAATGTCCATATAAAAGCATTAAATGTTACAGCGATCACATACAGTCACACTAACCCATTGAACGATACGCAGTCATTCAGAATTAGAAAGTCAACCAAACTCTAATTCCAATTCAACATTTTCTTCTTTCAGGAATTTTTACCGGAGGTACAATACAAAGGTTATTCGAAAGGTTGATTGAAGTAATTTTCTTTGTTTATGCATTCAATTTAACTTGAAATTGAACTACTGCCGTATGAAGTGGCAGTATTACAAATGATGTGAAATAAATACATGCTTTCGAGTAAATCACTAAGAAAAGGCACACTAAAGAAAGACCATAACATAACCGTTAGTCTACTCTCTCTAGGTGCTGCTGTGTTTTCGTCGTTGTGTGTTGGGAGGGGCAAGCTAGACTCCATGTTGTTGGCATCTGGGAGACGGGCAGCCACAGCTGTCCTCAGAGAAGACGGAGTCACTTTTATATGCCATGGACCTCCTTTAATGTGCTGGGGGGGGGGTTATCTGAGGCGCAACCATCACCCAACTAATTAGACTGGTAACCTTTAGGGCCACACTTCAAGATCTGGGCTGGGGGGGAGTTGTGACTCACGCATAATGTTGGCTAGCTGGCTTCCCTGATGGTTGTGCCTTTCAATTGGCTCCCTGTATTCTTTATAGTGCAGTAATGCAGTAGGGTGCTGGTCAAAGGTAGGGTACTGTTTTGAGTATAGGGTGCATTTGGAACGCAGTATGTGATTGATAAGGGGTGTCAGTTTCATGTCACATGAGTCCCTGCCGTTGGCCTAGGGCTACCTACCCTTGCATGCATACTGGTGGTCTTTGGTTTGAAACAGTACCTACCCTTGCGTACATACCGGTGGTCTTTGGTTTGAAACAGTAACTACCCTTGCGTACATACCGGTGGTCTTTGGTTTGAAACAGTAACTACCCTTGCGTACATACCAGTGGTCTTTGGTTTGAAACAGTACCGTCTCTTGCGTACATACTGGTGGTCTTTGGTTTGAAACAGTAACTACCCTTGCGTACATACCGGTGGTCTTTGGTTTGAAACAGTAACTACCCTTGCGTACATACCGGTGGTCTTTGGTTTGAATGCGGATATTGCTTCGGCCCATTGACTCTGCCCTCCTCCTATCGTCCCTATCTTTATAATGAAAAGTACCACACATCTGTGCTCGGGGTGCTATTCGTGTCAACTGTCTTGATAGGCAACCATTCGGTTAACTGGTCAGATGCTGCAACTGATTTTTTTTTTTTAATCATAACCGGTTATCATACGTTCAATAACAGAATAAATCCTGTCTGGCTTCATGTTAGGACAGGAGACAAGCCAAGCTGATTGTCACAGAGTGACCTGCAGCCAAACTAAACTGAAAGGCCATGTGATATGAGTGCTGCAATACAATCGTTGAGGTTTTCCTGGAGACTAGTATGTATTTGTCCCAAATGCACCCTATTCCCTATTTAGTGCACTATTTAATCAGGGAAGAACCATGCCATTTTGGACACAAGCAGAGCTGTCCCGACAGACTGCCTGATATGATACAGACATGGTAGAGACCTAAATAGATTACTTATCACCAGTCCAGGGAATGACTTTGCATAGTAAAGAAAATTATTTATTCTTTCACTCTCTAAGAATGTGTGTGAGGGCATTGTGTTTAGGCGGCCATCTTGGAGTAAAGAGCCTTTTGTTTTTGAAGTGAAGCTGTTTTTTTGTTTTAGACAGGTGTTTTAACTTTCAATAATTCAAAGGTTTAGTAACACTGCTTTAAGGCAAACCTTTTCTGTATTTTCAAACAATTGAAATGCACTACCTAACCTCCATGCAGTGCAAGTGCATGCTGTGTAGATATGAGCTATATGATTTTCAATTTAAGCTGGCCAGGGGTGTAATCACCCAGAACCAAAGGGTCCGGAACATCGTTGAACCTATTCCCACATTTGTCATTACCACAAAATGCTTTTTTTTAATGTTTTGCAGTAATGAATAACCTTGAGCTTTCTGTTATCGGGGTTGGGCACCATTAAAGTGGAAACCTCATAATTTAACATGAGTCCGCAGTGCCCCAGAGATGTTTGAACAAAGCGGTGGTCCTAAAACGCAATGTTACCACTATAGCACCTACATGTCAAAAGCTAGCGAACGCATTTTTACCAGAGAAGTCCAAAAACATTGACCGTATGCCGAGAATCCGTCCGGGGAGGCTTTGCGATGGTTCCGATCGCTGAACATGTAAACCGTTGTGCCACAGTAGCCAATTATCCTTTCACATTCCGTTCATCTGTCAAAGTTGTCCGTGTGCCGCCAGGCATTTCGGTCTCTGGGAAATCATCAATGAATACAGAAGCCGGATTGATTTCAATTCCGAATGCACAAAGGGCGCCTAATGGTTTTGACCATGGAAAGAAAAGCACCCTGTGATTATGACGCGGCCAAGTACAAAGGCTAGGTTAGACCTGCCATTATTACAGTCATTTGGTTTGACCTGACAATAAGCCTTACTCGTTCGGCGCCAGGGTTTTCCACCCCAACCCCCCCAACGGACAACTTTGACGGACATGCCCTGGTGTGCCACTTCCCCCCGGCGGGGTCAGGTTCATGACAAACCAAACGGAAGTATGAAGGCACTGGGCTGCGTGAATTGTCCTATTTAAAACACTGTCTGTCAGCACACCGCTGGAGTGTATCTGCGCCGTGCTCCACCACCACCACTTTACCCTGGTCCTCTCCCGGTTGTTTTGTTGCGTGACAGAGGGGGCTAGCCGAGGGCAGGCTGAAGGCCCTGCTGGGGGTGGTGGTGGGGTGGTGGGGGCACGCAGAGTTCAGGGACGTAAGTGAGACGGGCCATTTCACTCCCAAGCAGATGCCTGCACCACTGACCCACAGCGACAGGTGGGGGACACTAATTGGCAGCACACCCAGGGTCAGGGCCCACACGCCGACCGCCTCCCCAACGCCACTATACTCCATTTATAGAGACCTACATTTGGCCAGACGCCTTTGTGCTCTTTGTTTACACTAGTGCCCTTTATCAGGAATAAGGTGTTGTATATTCATATTTGGGCATGTGGGGGAGGGGCGTACTTTCCCACTGTCCCCGCACTGATAATACCATGCAGGGAGGGGAGTGGATGATACTGGGGGGGGCAGTAGGAGTGTGAGTGCGTGTGGTCTTCCGGTGACGCAGGGATTCAAAGCTCTTATCTGTCCATTTGTGATCATATCAAAGAGACCGATGCAGTTCAGCGCCGAGATGTTTTTGGAAACAATTCGATGACACCTAATGTCTACATCTGTTGTCGGACAGATTTTATAATTAATAGAAACACGAACTCTCTCTTCCCCACACATATTCGTTCTCTTATGTGCTTCTACAGAGGGCGGGGTGAACTTCTAGCTCCCCCTCTATTCCCAATACAGGAATGTTGTGTACGTTATGTTTGTGGCTTCACTTGAGCAGCTTGTGCGAGTCAACGGGATTTGGTCCTAATTCAGTCCTGTAACGCAAGAGGCCGTCTTGGGCTTCTGTTTAGAGCCAGCAGCCCACATCAGCGGAGAGCCGAGATTACCTGCCTGAAGCAATCTAGCTCTGGGTCTAGTTCATTAGCTCATGCAACATTTTTTTTAACCGTTTTGAAATTTATAACTCCTTGTCCCTGATTACTCCTGGTGCCTAATGAGCATGACCCCAGAGAAGAGCAGCCACTGGTTCTCTCACCTTCAGATCAACGTAGGGAAAATCATCGGGGGCAATGCTGTGCCAACCCGAAAACAACCTTTACATGCTAGTGCAAGGTTCCCCCTCACTGAGTTGCAAGGTTGTGGGTTTGATCCCCAAAAGGATCAAATTGCATGCTTTTTATTCGCATTTATTTTACTCCTAAAAAAATTAACAGCATTGAGACACAATTTCTTTTGCCTGGGAGACAAGGCCAAGATGTCAGCAGCAATCAATATAACATTACAACATACAATACAATCAAAAATGAACAACAGCTTGATGTAGCCTGCTGGAAACATCTATACTTTTTGAATCAAGTCATGTATCAGAGTTTTAAACTCTTTGAGGGGCACTAATACAATCTGTGTATTAATAGATTTCAGGCTATTCCATGCCTCTGGTGCACAGTGGGTGAGGGAGGACATACCTAACTTAGTTAAAGCCCCAGGGACTTACGTATCAACCACCTATGTGTCTGCTCACTGCGTATACTGAAGGGGAACAGGCCTCAGAGATAGATAGGGAGTTTACCTATAGTCATGTGAAAAAGAAATACTTTTTTTGTGAAGTATAGATATGTAACCTTTACTTTAACGCTATTAACCGATCGAGGTAACCGTTATTTAACAAATGACACAGATTATAGCTTGCATTCATATATTCATCAAAAATCAACAGAATTGCTTTTTTATAGTGCAGAAAATGAGTGCACCCTTAGTTTCAAAAGCTGGTGTTGCCCTCTTTGGCTCAAATAACTTAATGTATCTATTTCTTGTAACTGTCGATAGCATCGACTGTGAGGAATTTTTGCCCGCTTTTCTTTACAGTGCTGGTTCAGCTGTCATGTTTGAGGTTTTTTTTGCATGCATGGCCCGCTTCAAACCTCTCACAAGTTCACAAAATTTTGATAGGAACTTGTCAGAGGAACTTGTGAGAGAACTCAACTATTCCATAACCCTCCATTTCTTGTTTTTGAGCCATTCTGTTGTAGCTTTGCTTGTGTATTTTGGATCTTTGTCCTGTAGCAAGAGCCATATCCAGTTGAGCTTCAGCTTTTTTGACAGATGGCCTCACATTATCCTTAGTAATTCTCTGTTACAATATGGAATTGAGGGTTCACTCAAAGATGACAAGTTGGCCAGGCCCTGATTCAACAAAGCAATGCCACAGCCTCCATGTTTTACAGTTGGTATGAAGTTCTGATGTTCAAAGGTATTGTTTTGTTTTTGCCAAACATGGCATCTGGCATTGTAGCCAAACAACTCCACCTTTGACTCATCTGTCCAGAGCACGTTGTTCCAGTAGTTTTGTGCTTTACCCAGGTCTTGTCTGGAGCACGTCAGTTGTGTCTAGATATTCTTGTTTGAGAGCAGAGGCTTCTTCCTTCCTGACCCACCATGTAGGCCATGTGTGTGCTGTCTCTCTGACAGTTGACTCACACACTTCATTGATTGTGGCAGGAGAGGCCTATTAGAGACTTATGTGAACATCTGTTGGTCAGCTCTTGGCCTGAATTTGGTGAGATGACCGATACTACGTAAATTTCCAGGGGCCTGGAAACCACTACCAGACTCATTGGCATCAATAGTCTTCTGAGGGAAGGGTATGGGACTTCTGATGTTGGCATGATGTGTTACTGTACTCTTATAAAATATGTGTCTGGACCAATCACTTGCACTTGTTTTGTAAATACTCTTCCTGCACTAGTTTTGACTTCAGCTGGAAATATGGTTCCATTTCCACGCATTTGGATGATTTGTGTTAGGACTTCAAAAGCTCCACTTTGTAGTCCGACAGGGGATTTCAGTAATACGGCATTCTCCTTCGAATTGTGAATGAATATTGAAGGCCTAAGATCATGACTTCAAAACTATACCTTTGGACACTGGACACGCTAACCAAGGCATTAGGGATTTTCTGGTCCACTATGTTTGTCTACAGCTCTATGGGTCGCCTCAAGTAGTGTGTTAAATTGGGAATGCTGTGCAATCTGGGACACAATCCCTGCTCCACCATTTGCTGAGTGTATTGGAAAGGGACTTTGATGAATAGGTCTGCTCTCCCGTCACCTCATCTCCCCATCCCTCCCTCTGCCCTCCCACCCACTCCATCTCATTATCCTCCTTGATCTGGGCTATGGATTTACATCAATCTGAAACACTTGCCTGCCCACGCCAGACACACAATCAGTGGACTCCTCCGAGGATTGTTTTTTTTGTTTTTTGGGGGGAGAAAAGAAGATGTAGCATTTTACATGCAATTGGGAATTCGCTTTTACTGTACGCGGGTCTGTGTTCAGGCTTGGGTGCATGGTGCCCGGTGCACATCGAGGGGAAAACAAAGTTATACTGTTCAGCACGTGCTTGTAGTCAAACCATAGAAAGGAAAAAAATCTGCGAGGCAGGGTTCTTGAGAGTGTATGTAAATGAATTGCACTCACGAAAGATTTAAGAAGTGTCCATCCAAATAGTGTTGTTTTTTTTTTAAACATTTTGAGCATGAACAGCTGCTCCTACTTGACAGGCGTTTAAAATACAGTTTTTCTTCTAATTGCTGATTAATGTCGGCCAGTAAGAGTCTGAAATGCACTCAGCGGTCATGATGATTAGGTGGAATTGTAAGAAGTATTGCCTCAGTCCTTTACCTCTGACTGTCACCGCTTATGAGGATGGTGCGTCTGTCTCTCTGTGTGTGCGCGCGCCTGTGTGTGCGCGCGTACGTGCATGTCTCTAGATTAGAGCGGCTCAACAGGGTGGGTTTCATGTCTCAGCAGGTCACAGATGATCAGATTAACTGGAGCAGGGCAGGTCTCACTGGATTACCAGCCTGGCCTACTGGGCTTCTGGATAGGGCTTCGAGGCACCCTCAGTAAATCACACACACACACACAGACACAACCCCTATCTCAATGTTGACAGGCTAGCAGAATGCACATTTTAAAGGCTTCCCTCCGCTTGTTCTCCCGTCTCTGGACACTACCTAACACACTGACACATTGTCATTCCTCTTCCAACCAGGACAGAGGTTCGACTCGCATTCTCTGTCCAAGAGTCAGAGCGTGTCCGAATCGGTTTACACGGTGAAGAGCCGTGCTGCTGTTTCTCAAGCGGTTCTTTTCCTTTCCCAGAAACTGCACGGGTGCTTAAGGTTCCGAGGCAGGCAGCACCTCGCTTTGAATACGCTCCCCTTGATGTTACTTGCAGTCTACGAATTGGAGCGAGTTGGTGTTCTCATTCGGATGCACTCGCAACACTGCCTGCCACACTTTTATAGAACGCCCTCTACCCAGATGGAGATATGTGTGAAAAGTGTGTGCGTGTGTGGGCCCAAGGGAGAAGGACCCCTGTTGTGCTGAGAGAGTGTGAGATTTTGTCTGAGAGAACAGGAGGGGGGAATTCTCACCCTGTCTCGCTGTGTCTCTCGCTTTCTTTTACTATGCCTGTGAATTGGAAAGCGAGGCTGAACAGTAGCTCAGTGTCACTACAGTAGTCACTATCATGTGGTAATCCAAGGCGTGTCTGTGTCAGGACTGCTCTCCTGTTTCTAGGATTATGGCCGTTTAAACAAAAACATACCTAATTACTGCCGAGACAACAGTAAAGTCTAGAAGGCAGAGCGCTAATCCCTCTGTGTGTGTGTGTGTGTGTGTGTGTGTGTGTGTGTGTGTGTGTGTGTGTGTGTGTGTGTGTGCGTGTGTGCGTGCGTGCGTGCGTGTGTGCGTGCGTGCGTGCGTGCGTGCGTGCGTGCGTGCGTGCGTGCGTGCGTGCGTGCGTGCGTGCGCTAAAATTCAGTTGATTATTTCCCAAATCATCTTTGTTTGATGGGTTGCTTTCATTTTGTGTCTAAGCACAGACATTCAAAACTGACGGGGTCTTTAACATATCTAGAACAAATCTAGCCTAGTTCATGTCAGACAGTTCTACTTCATACCATTTCTGGAGAATAATGAACCTTTTACGCTTGAAAAAGAAATGCTGTAGTCCAAGTTCTCAATTGTCAAGATTGAAAGCAGAAGGATGTGATTTCAGTATGAAAGTACAGCATTTCCATTAGTGTTCATTTCCTTTCAGGAGACCTGTGTGCACCGAGTTGAACGCCTCAATTCGAGATCCACAGAGGTGCCCGGTAATGCCTACCTATGTCACTGCGCCTCAACACATTCATGGCTGAAGCGATCCTGTTAGAGTGGGCCTGAGTGGAACAGGGCACCGGCAAAGGACACGAGGATGAAGGGACCTCCTGTCTGTGTGCATCCAGCTCCTTCGGCATTCTCCCGGAGCTGGGTCAGGACCTGCTTTTTACCGGCCTCCGCGCGTTTCCGCGAGCGCCCCATCCTGTTTGGGCTCTCGTTGCATAAGGTTTTCACTGAAGAGGTCTCAACTGACCGGGAATATGGCGTGCATGCCCGTAACGCCCGGATGAAGGGGCCTGAGCCGAAGGGGCGAGACCTAGTCCCAGAAAGACAAAGGCAGAAGCTGAGACGAGAGGCAAGAGACAAAAGACCGAGACCAAGAAAGAGAGGGGGACTGAGAAATGAGCAAGAGACCTGAAGCGGTAGACTGAATAAAAGAGAAAGGGAGAAGAGAAAGGGAGTGACTGGGGGAGAAAAAGGACTGAGAATAGGCCACCCTTCCAGGTCAGTGGAAATCCTGCCGCTCCTCTGATATGGGTGTGAGGGGATTATGGATATCGGCTGGCTTCGTTCTGCTTACAGTGGGTGGCAGTCTCCCGCCTCAGAGCATCTTTGGAGGTTTAGCCATTTCAGCTGTGGTGTATGACTCTCAAAACGCAAAGGCGTAAATAAATAACTTAATGCATTGACTATAACGTACTGAGAGAGGCCTCGCTAGCTGCGTTAGGCCGTCTCATCAATTCTTTATTATTCAGCCTGTGACTCTTCTTCCTTATTGACATGGCATTTAAGTGCAATCAGCTGTCCGTCACTCATCTCTGAACGGCCATCGATTCTGGGTGCCGGGATGTGTGAGGTCTAAATGGGAATCCTATACAGCGCTGCTCGTGAGGAGGAATGAGTGGCTCGCTCATTCCCAAACCTTGTCACTCCCCTCAATCCAAATTGTACGAAGGCAAGGGTTTAAACAATGGTACAGTAGGAGCACGGTGGGCTCTTGATAACGAGAAGGCCCAGCCTTAGTTTGACTTTCCAGCGCCTCTTTCGGCTGGAGTGACTGCGAACCTCTCTCTCGGCCGAAGCAGAATAGAGACCCATTGAAAGGGAAATGCAAATGGTTGGTTAGTGGAGGCCGCACCAGGAGCACCATTCTGCATCCCCTGGTACAGCGCCCCTCTGTGCCATGCCACCCACAGACACGCTCGATTCAGCGCACAGTGGATTGAAAAGGCGGAGGGGTCCGAGTTATTTGTTTTTTGGACCGGGAGGGGCACGGGGGTGGCCACGCGGGCCAAACTAACTGTCGGCCATAGTGTTGTGAATATTTATTGGCTGCAGTGCATTTCTGTTGCTGGCTTCAGTCATGTAGCAAAACACTGTAGTGGTCTCGTTCAGCCCAAACTCACAGCAGCCTGAGGGATAAGATGAACTGGGCTTGGTTAATGTTGGGGTTCTTGAGGGAATCCCCTGATTTCTTGGGGGTTAAAGACTTTAGATTCGCAAGGGCAATTAATAGGTTTAATGAGTGGGCCTCCGAGGGGACAGGCCTAAATGGGTTAAGTGTTTATTAAGTTAAACACGTTAATCTCCAATCCCCCTGGGATTAATGTAAAGTAGAACATATTACGAATGCTGTGTACTTTCTACATACTTCGGTGGTACTGTAGTCCTTCATAGAAACCCCTTTGGTTAGGGTGGGGCTACCTCAACCTAGGCAGAAAAAAGGATGCTATGCTCTTCCATGATCAGCGATACTCAACATGGATGACTCTACAAGAAGGCCAGCTGGACATGTGGTCAGCATGTGTTGTACTGTTTCACATTTTAGTAATTTAGTAGATGCACAACCTAAAAAATGACTTTGAATTCCTTGCTGTTCTGGATCTCATTCTTAGGACTGTCCGATATTAACAGTCCAGGTATAAGTTGTTGTGTTGCTCGTCAGTCTTGGGCTGGGGTTTGTGGATGTGGTGCTGGCCTCTTTTCAAAGCCTGGATATGTAATTGTCACGTAAACCCTTATTAGGCCTATTAGTACGAGTTATCTTGAAATTGTACACAGCTCCATTGACTTTATTTGTGCTGGATTGTTGAAACAGCCGCAGTTCCCTGATGGTGTCATTTCTTCAGAATAATACGGTATCTAAGGGGGCTTATTTAATAATGTGACCATGACCGCGCCAGCCGCTTGCCGTCTAAATCATAGTGCGTCAGGTATCATTAGCCTTTTTCATAATCGCCTGCTCCGAGGCAACGCTCAGGCTAAATAATTTCCCACAACATCAGTGTGGGTGGCTAAGATGACGGGGTCTCTCAACCCCCCCCCCCCCCACACGCCCTCCAGGGCAAAACGTGTCTCGCGCCGATGACGTCCTCTCACTCAGCGTTTCATTTGAGACGGGCGGCTTTTAGCGCTGTCATTGTTACATGAGGAATGCTCTGCGGGCATTGCGGCCCTGCAAGGGGAGCCAGACAGAAGCTCTCTGCTAGTCTCCTCTTGTCTGCAGAGTCGGGGTGGAGTGACTCCCTCTGAACGGACCGGTCCCGCTTGCGTCATCTCACGTGTCTCTGCTGCAGAAGTGTTCCAGGCATCCATCACTGTGATTCACAGAGCCCCCCC